>JAMJFZ010000754.1:0-17500 GCA_026225945.1 Cricetomys ansorgei
AAACTGATAATTGAGTTATTTGTGCCTATAATTCATTTAAACTAAAAATTTATTTAACCAAAAGCTATTATTATGCTATTATAGCATTTAACATAGAAGGTACTACTCCCATACTGGCTGAATGACTGAAAACACTGCAAGTATTTTGATCTTTAAATAAGTCTGTTCATAGTAGTTCTTACTTACTTCGTACTCTAATAAAATACAATATGTGAACTAAAAGAACAGATGAGCCCAGGTGCTATTGCACCCACCTGTAGTTTCAGCTACTTGGGAAGCTGTGACATAAAAATCACTTGAGTTCAGTTCTAGGAGGTCAGCCTGAACCATCTCCAGTCATAAAATAGGTAACAGAGCAGGTGAGATGGCTTAGCAAGTAAAGAGTCTTGTCATCAAGGCTGACCAGGTGCTAGAACTGACTCCTGAAAGCTGTCCTCTGACCTCCCAACACATACCATGGACATACATACTCACATTCACACTGAGAATAAATAAGTGTATTTTTCAATAAGTAAAAAAGACCAGATGGAGGTAACTAAATACACAACAGTACCATTTCCAAGTACCAATAAAAATACGAAATTACAACTCAGATTAAAGATATAATTTAAAATGAGTAGTAAAACACAGAAAGAAGAGACCAAAATAACAAATAGCCTGTTATTCACCTACATCAATCCTGACCTATCCAAAGGCCTTTAATTTCTAAAACAAGTGTAATGTAAAAACAATGGTAAAGAATTCATCATTCACAAAAGTAAGTAAATAAATGTATAAGTAAACCTTAAATGCTTAAAAACTGGAATGATCTAAACTTGCCTGGCCCTGGAATAAACTCCTATTCAATTAAATTCAAAGAAACAAGTTGACTTCCAGCATTCATTTTTTATCTTGAAGACAATCCAACATTTTCAGTTTACTATATATTTGTTCATTTTTATTTTATGTGTATGAGTATTTTCCTACATATATATGCGTTCCACGTGTGTGCCTGGTGCCCTTGGAGACCAAAAGGGCATCAGATGCCCTAGAAACAGAATTACAGACAGCTGTGAGCTGCCATATGGGTGCTGGGAACCAAACCTGGGTCTCCTGCAAACACAAAAAGTACCCTTAACCACCAAGCCATCTCTCTAATCCCAAGTTTATTTTTTTAATACGAGATATCTACTTAAAATCTCTTCCTCTTCCTTTTTTGAGGCACAGTCTTTCTATTTAGACCTTTTCTGGCCTGGAACTCACTCTGTAGACCAATCTGGCCTCAAACTCATAGAGATGTGCAGATACTGTTAAGATTACCATGCCAGGCAATATAGTCTTTTTTAGAATCCATGGGAGAGAATTATAGCGATATAAATATAGTAGCAAATAACAGGTAGGTATATTCTGGTAAGTTGTAATGTGAATATATTTTTTTCTAACTACACCATAAAAGACTTGCAGAAAAAGCATTACTATCTCATAGAAACACAATCCTTTTGTTTAAAGTAATTTCATTTTTTTGGGAAACAGTTATGAATATTCCAGGTTGGCCTCAAACTCAATATAAGGCTGTGGACACCCCTAACTTCTAATCTTCCTGCCTCTGACTCCTGAATGGGCATGCCTGCTTTTATGTGGTGCAAGGGAATCAAACCTGGGGTTACATGCATGCTAGCTTAGCTCTCTACCAACTGGACGGCATCCTCAGACCAATTTCATAACTCTTAACTCATTCTAGTCTCACAGTAACAAAACCTGTGAGGGCAGATGTTTTTCTAACATTATAGATGAGGAAACTGAAGCAGACCAAGGTTTGAACATGTTCTAAAATTTAGCCAGTTAATTTCGGGGAGAATCGTGATTCTCAGTATTGTATTTTCTCAGGAGGAGTATTTCAACATATGGCAAGCCTTTGCTAAAAAATAAGTGTTTCAGTAAGGCAAGTAATCACTTTCTAGACGTGTGTGTGTGTGTGTGTGTGTGTGTGTATACACACACTTTGATTTTTATTAACAGGTGCACTTAAGACAAAGCAACTGGAAGCTATAAATATTAAAATAAAATAAACTGCCACTGGATTTTAATAGAATGAGGAAATACGATTTCTCTCTAGTAACTGAGCTCTATTTCTTCTGTAAATTTCTAACTAATATCTAACTAAGTCAGAGCCTGAGCCCAGGCAAATATGAACTGGCTCGTCCAATAAATTTATGAGAAGACATATTAAAACATTTCCCCAAACTATTAAAAATTAAATACAGTTCACCAGGTGTCATGGCGCATGCATGCAATTCCACCACTAGTTATAATAGAGTTCCAGGCCAGCAACTGCTACAGACTTAAACGGTCTCAAAACAAACAAAAAATAATTAATTTAAAACACCAGCTCTTCGTTTATCCAAAAGACAGTTCACGTGACTCAGAATCAGCAGGCGCTATTAATCAAGATATCCTGAACAAATGAATGTGTGCAGGCATTTTTAAATCCCGGGCCTGTTGCTCTGTGCGTACAGCCATGTTCAGTCTCCCATCATCCTCTCACCAGGGTGCACACAAGGAATGTAAATTTCAATATAACAGGATATAATTAGAGTAGCAAATCTGATGCAGGTGAATATACTAATCCCAAAGACTAACACTACTCACAACGCTACTCTCCAATGCTAACTCTGTTGAACAGGCACTGGCACACAACCGGGCATTTCTTGGGCAAATACTTTTCGGAAATATCACTTTACTCTCTTTTCATACGTGTCTATTCCTGACCCACACTAATTCTAAGAACGCAGTGTCCTTTCCGTTAAGCTTGCTTTCTCAATTAGTTTCTCAAATCCCAGTCGTCGTTGTCTCCAAAAAAAAAAAATAGGGGTGCACTCTCCCACTTGGCACAAGAAAACACCAATAACAAATGGCAGGAGGCAGAGGGTGCTGCTCTTTGCATCTGCACTACTACCAACCCTTCGCCATTATACCTCAAGTGGGCCAGTTAGGAAGGTGAACTAGTTTGCTCTTCACACACTTGTCCATCGCTGTCACTCTCTTTAACCCCTTCCACACTCTCCAGACAGCCACCAACTAACTCTCCCTCCGAGTGGGCCTAGGCGGGTCACCTGCGCCGGCCCCATCCGGAGCCCTGCATCCTCGCACCCCCTCCGCCCGCCCGGCAGGCACAGCACGCCCCCTCCCCACAGGACAGATACCTCAGGCCGACGTCGGCCAGCCTTAAGGCCATTCTTCCACCAAACTCCAGAAGCCTCCACTCTCCCAGACTGAACTCCCTGCCGCACCCGACTCGCCTCGGGGTGGCCGAGAGGAAGAGACCGGCGGCTCCGACCGGTCTCAACCCTGCGCAGTCCGCGACGCCCTTGGCCCGGCGGAGAAGCTGCCTCCGGCTCTGGCGCGCCGGGAGCCCTCGAAAGCTCCCGGGCGAGCAGGGCCCCGAGGCCGGGGCTGCAGGCGCCGGGCCTACTCACCAGGAGCTGGCGGAGCGTGGGAGCCGGCGCGCCCCACGGCCGGACGAGCAGGGCGCAGCCCGGGCGCGCGGCCCTCCGCCCGGCCCTCGCTCGGCGCGGCGAGCAGGGCGCTCACTCCGGCCGCCGCTGCAGCTTCGCCACCTTAGCCGCCATCTTGCCTCAACCCCTCTCCCTCCCCCTCAGGCCGGGCGGCCGCGCTGAGGCGGCTCCGACACGGGCTCCTCCTCCTTCCGGAGGGTTGGGGAGACAACTCCCTCCCCGGGCGGAGCGCCGCTCTTACCTCGGCCTCGCTTCCTGGGTCGCGGCTGCCGCGCCGGTTCTTTTCAAGTTATCCCTCACTTTCAGAGCCGCCCCGGCAGCGCTGCCTCGGGCCCGACCGGCCGCGGCAACCATCGCGCACCTCGCCTGGAGCACCACCGCGAGCCAGCCACTCCCGCGCGCCCGGGGCCTTCCCTTCAGGCGTGGGAAAGAAGGCGCCGGCGCGAGGCTAACCTTGCGACCCTTGCCAAAGCGGCTGCACGCTCCCCGCCGGAGAGACAAACCCGAGCCACGTGGCTGGGATGCGCGTTAATTTCACACCAAGTCTTCACCGGGATGGCGGGCTAGGCCTCCTCCGCGGCGAGGCTCCTTCATCTCTACCTCTTAAGAGAACTTACGGGCCTCCCGACCGCACTCAGTCTTACCCTTGGAGTGAAATGACGTTTCCCTCAAAGCTGCTTACTCTTCCTATAGCGAAGCCGCCATCTGAGAAAACCAAGTGTGACCCGCTTCGGAAAACTTTTATCCGGATAACGGGCTATTTATCCGAAGTCTCGGGGTCATAAGAAGTGGGTTAGGAAAACGAGCTGAAGCGAGAAGGGAACTCTTCCTAACAAATGTTGAAGTTTATTTTTTTAATGCTTCCGTCTTGGCCGGCGTGCTGACACGTCTGAAATCCCAGTTCGGGAGGCAGAGGAGTGGCAATCATTGCAAACTCGAGTCCAGGGTGGCCTATATAGTGAGCTCAGAGGTGCCCGCGCATACACACCGGGACACTATCTCAAAATAATAGTAACAGGCTTCCTTTTAAGCACGCTGACCCGTAAGAAAAACCGGGCCGAGTTCGGTTTAGCCCCGAATCTGGAGCAGGTACAGGACTTCGCCAGAGCTGTATAAAAGATGCGGCGGCGCGGTATGTATGGAAGTTTCCACGTTAGACCACGAATCTCTCTGTTCTCGAGCCACAGCGACCTTAATCTCGGAACGCAGTTTCAGCGGGTTCAGTTTTCCCGCAGGAGCCTGAGTCGCCGCAGCCTTCCGTACTGCGCAGGCGCGGTGCCCCTCGCCCGGCATGGGAGCCGTGTGTGTCTCGTGTGCAGCAGCCGCTGTCCTGGCGTGGGGCTGCCTCCGGGTTTGGGACTTCCAGGGACTAATGAGGTCTCCGAAGCAGGCGCGCCTGCCGGGAGCCGGGAGCCGGGTCCTTCTGGTGATCGCGCACCCGGATGACGAAGCCATGTTCTTTGCTCCCACGGTGCTAGGTTTGGCCCGCCTGGAGCTGCAGGTGTCCCTGCTCTGCTTCTCCACAGGTAGGAGGGTCGCTGCGAGCCGGGTTAGGGAGCTAACCGATCCCTGGAATTTCTTCCTGAAAGATTTTCTGTCGTAAGTAGCTGAGGGAATACACCGAATATCCTTTCTTTGTCGTCACAGGCTGAGGACAGAAACAACCAGCTTCCCAAATAGGTTTGGGGAATTCCGAGCAAATTGCACTCTTCCCTAGCCAAAGCGAGGAGCAGAAAAGTGGTTTCTTGTCATTGGTTCCATTCAGTACCTGCGTGTTCCCTTGAGAACTGCAACCGAACTGGGTGTTTTTTAAGACAGTCTCACTGCAGCCTAGCTTCCCCAGTACTGGATTACAAGCTTGAGCCTATGTGCCTGACCGGTTACCCTAAAGAACAGTCTATTTGCAAAAGGATCAAATTTAATCTCGCACCAAACAATCCCAGCTGTGTGGTGTCTGCCCAACCCACCAAGTTTCTTTTCTAATCACAGCAAAAGACGTTCCTGCTGCTTTGAAATCCATTTTTCGATACAAAGGTGCCTATGTCAGATTGGAAGTTACCTCAGATGTATAGATAGAAAGTACGTTTGTAGATAATTTAAGAGTTCTCCACTTTCATTAAAAGAACTCTTCAAAAATAAGATTTGCATTATGATACAGCCAAAAAAATCAAATAAGAAAACTGTGATACCTAAATTTGGTGATAACTGCATACACACAGTGGGCGAATTTTATGGTTTATCAAATTATGCCTTAATAAAGCTGATTTTCAAAATTGTCCATGACCTCTTTCCCATGTGGTTGTGTGTTGTTCTAATTCTTCGTTGTTGTTTTTTGTTGTTGTTGTTTTGTTTTGTTTTTTGTTTGGTTGGTTGGTTTTGGTTTTGGTTTTGGTTTTTTGGGGGGGTTTTTTGTTTGTTTTTGGTTTTTGGTTTTGTTGTTGTTGTTGTTGTTTAGACAGGGTTTCTCTGTTGTAGCTCTGGCTGTCCTCGAACTCACTCTGTAGACCAGGCTGGCCTCGAACTCACAGAGATCTGCATGCCTCTGCCTCCCTGAGTGCTGGGATTAAAAGCATGCACCACCATTGCCCAACTAGTTCTTCATTTTTTTCTCACAGATTTTTTTTCACAGAAATCACAGTTTACATATTCTTTTCCCTTAACACCACTTTTTATTTATTTAATATATATTTATGCTAGACCTTATTCTAGATCACTTTCATCAGGATAGATTTCTAAAATTGGACGAATTTGGGAGGGTTATTCTTGCTTTTTTAAAGAGTCACTGCACATTTATTAAGGACAAGTGAGAAAGATCTTCTGAGAGTGGGGAGGCTCCAAGGAAGAAGTACCCTCTTTTTTTTTTTTTTTTCTTTTTAAGATTTATTTTATGTGTATGGGTGTTTTGCCTATATGCATGTATGGGCATCACAAGCATGCCTGGTGCCCACAAAGACCAGACAAGAATGAGGTGTTGGGTTCTCTGGAACTGGAGTTATAGCCAGTTGTGAACTATCATAAGAGTGCTGAGAACTGAACTCTGGTCCTCTGGAAGAGCATGGAGTACTCTAAACCACTGAGACATATCCTGCCCCCTTGTCTTATTCATGTTTTATACTACAATTATTAAAATTGAACTGTACACAAATTTGTTTCAAGATTTGCATCAAAGCCTGTATCTATTTACAAGATAGTATAAGCAGTATGTCCTTTAATATTAGTATTTAATATTTTCTTGATTGTTTTCAATAGGACATAAAAATTTGGGACCAGAAATCAATTTGTCTTTTTTTCAGTTCTTAGGTTTGAGGCCAAGGTCTCAAACATGCTAGGTACCAGCTCCCCAAAACCTTTTCCTAATAAAAGATACAAGCATTCACTTAACATTCAGTACTTTTATTGTTGTCTTTAATTATGTCCTCTGAATCCAATTTGCCATTTTAAATTGGTCACTATTGAAGTAAAAAGCAAGAAACTAGTAATGTTACTATAGCGTAGTGAAAACTGCAGCAGTTTGGGTGGGAAAAGCAGCGTAGGCAGGAAGTAGAAAAGAGCATTAATTCTCTTTTCAGAAGGTTTCCTTAAAGAAGGCTCCAAACAGGTTTTCTTTTTATCTGGGCTATAAAAGGAGGCAGGGGAGGAAGGAGTGGGGAGAAGGGGAAGAAGAAGAAGGAGGAAGAGGAGGAAGGAGAAGGAAGGAAGAGGAAGGAAGAAGAAGGAGAAGAGTGTATCGAGCACAGGGATAATCCTAGTTTGTTAAGTCTTGCACTTGTGCAAACAGCTTATCCTAACTACATCCTCAGTTCAAGGAGAAGCAAGAAAAAGGGTTTTGTTTTGGTGGTGGCTCAGTTGTCTTCAACCATCCTATGAGATGACACTATTATTTCCACTTTACAAACAGACATCGAATCACCAAGACTCTAACCTTAAAGAGCTAAGGCTCCTTTCTGCTCTAAACCACTATACCCAGTTTGCAGTTGCTTTGTGTGCCATCTCAGTTGACAAATACTTAAGTTGATTGTACATTTCAAGAAACATTAGCTCATCAAACTGATATTTGTTTTTTAACATTTATTTATTTGTGGGGAGAGGAGCCTGCATGTCATGGCCCACAGATGGTAGTTAGAAGACAACTTGTAGGAGTACATTTTCTCCTTCCACTCTGTGGGTCCCCAGGATTGAACTCAGGTTATCTCAGGCTTGGCAACAAACGCCTTTACCCACTGAGCTATCTGTCTGGCCCCAAGTCACTATTTAAGAAATAAAAGAAAGAGATGGGAGGAGGTGGAGAGATGGTGCAGTAGTTAAAAGGGCTTACCACTCTTATGGAGGACCTAAGTTTAGTTCCCAGCAAGAACTTCAGGAGGCTTACAAACTGCCTATTTCTCTAGCTTCAAGGGATTCAGCACCCTTCTCTGGCCTCTACATGCACATACCACTTCATGACACACATTTAAACACAATTAAATCTTAAAAAAAATAAAAGGTGTGGTAGCACATCTTTAATGTCAGCACATGGGAGTCAGAGCAGGTGGATTTCTGAGTTCAAGTCCAGCCTGATTTACATAGAGAGTTCCAGGACAACCCGGCTACATGTGAGACCCTGTCTCAAAAAAAAGTAATAATCTATCTGTTTTAGACAGTTCATTCTGATAGCTATATGGAAATGATCTGATAGAAAAGACTGGAATGAAAGCCAACATTTCTCCTCGAGATCATGCCACTACCTCATATGGGATTCTATACTGGTGTGTGTGAGTGTGTGTGTGTTTATGTATGTGTATATACACGCACATGCGTGTGTACATACTCTTCATATTCTTCATATAGCCTGACATCCCTTTTTTTTAAAAAAAGTATTTGTACAAGTGTTTTGCCTGCATATGTGTCTGTGCATCACTGTGTGTGTGGTGCCCATGGAGGCCAGAAGAGGGCATTGGATGGAGTTATAGATGACTGTGAGCCTCCGTGTGGGTGCTGGAACTGAACCCAGATCCTCTGGAAGAGCAATAAGAACTCAACTCTGAGCCATCTCTCTAACCCTGACATCTCTATTTTAAGTACTGTAACTTTAAAAAGTATAATATTTTTATGTGTGTGGTGGGGGTGGGGTGATCCATGTGCCATGCCATATGTGTGAAGGACAGAGGACAACCTTGTGGGATGATTCTCTCCTTCCACTTTTACATCGATGTCAGGTCATCAGGCTCAGCAGCATACTGCTAAGCCATTTCACCAGCCAACTTACTGAAACTTTTCAATATGATCAAGCCTCTGATTGTTCAGGGTGTGCTTGCTTGTTTTGACTTTTTTTTTCCTTCTAAATACATTTTAAAATTGTTGGTCATACTCAAGGAAAAACTTCACTGGCATTTTCCCCCCTTGGTATTTTCCTGACTTGTGTCAGAAGAGGACATATTTACATGCTACCATTTTATGATGTCTCATTTATACTGGCCTTCTTTCTTATCTGTTAAGAGTCTTGTTTGTTTCTGGTTTCTGTGCTGGGATTGAGTCCAGGGCACTGAGCATGCTAAACATGTATTCTACCACTGACCCACACCCCAGTCCAGTATTGCAGTGTTATCCAGGCCAACCTCAGATTTATGATTGCTCTGTTTTGCCTCTTGAGTAGCTGGCAGCTGTAGGCACATATCGCCATATCTTGCTGTTAGTGGTGGTACATTCAAGGTCTTGCATACATATTGAGATGGTGTTTGTGCAATTCTGTCCTTTAATTTATTTCTCATACCTAGAATTTCCTATTGCAATCTCTGTTATGCTCTCATACTTGATGTCTTCATTTATTTCTTTACCAATTAAACATACTTCCTAATAACTCCCGATTTCAGTAGTTGTATATCTGATTGTTCTTTGTTCTTACAATTTACTCTGGGTTTTTACACGTGTATTTTGTGATTTTTTTATATGTATGTGCACATGTGTTCTAGGATCATATTTGTGGTAACAGATTATTTGCATTTTCTCGTTTTTATTTATTTTGTATGTGTGAGTGAGTGGTATATGTATAGGTAATGTATGTGCACATGTGTGTGCTGATGTACACTCTCAGAGGCCAGAGGAGGACATCGGGTAGTCTGTTTTATAACTCTGCCTCATTCCTTTTGAAACAAGATCTCTCACTGACCCTGGAGCTAGGCTGGCAGCCACCAAGTCTCAGCAAACCTGTCTCTACCCCTCAACATCACTAGGGTTACAGGTATAGTAGCCACATGGATTTCGTATGTAGGTGCTGTGGATTCAAACTCTGGGCCATCTGTTTGAGCAAGCACTGTTACCTACTGAGCCATCTCCCCTGCCCCTGATGATTACTCCAAATCTTTAGCCTGATTTTTTTTTCAGGCCAGAGAAGTAGTATAAGCTGAGGGTCCAAACTCAAGTGTCTCATGGCTATCTCTAGTTTCAGAGATACCAGGTTTACTACAGATGTTATTAGAGATAACAGATATATCTCTAGTTTCTCTAGTCTATGACATTGAGAACCTCAGCTAAGGACCCCCAAACTGGGAACTACAATCACCTTAAGACTTAACCCTCACTTGCATGTTTGGTTGCTAGGGACTTAGCTAGCGATTTCCATGAGAACATCCACATGTGATGTATACAAGTGACTTTCTGCTTCTTTACAAACCAGGTGCTGGGTTCCTAGGCGGGTGTCCTGAGAATCTAGAGGTAGCCATGTTGTCTTTCTCGACCAGCTTTAGAAATCCTGAAGTATACTTCTGCTACATTTCCCTTGTTGAAGGAGTCACAAGTTTCATGTAGGTCCAAGAAGAAAAGTAGCTGCCATCTGCCGAAGCATCAAGGTTCTAGAAATCCATTGGGGACCAGAGTACTGTTGGAACTATTTTTGGAGTAATCACTCGCACCAAGGATAGTTCAGTGGGAGTTTTAAAAACCTGAGGAATAACATTTTTCTTCATTTACCTTCACTCAAACCAAATCTGAGCACTCTGTCTAGGGTGGGCTTTTTGGTTGTTTGTTTCTTCATCCACTGAAGGTAGAGGCTTCTGAAGATCCTTTCTTTGTATAGGTGTCTCCTCATTAGTAAGCTCTGAGCCTGACTTCAGAACAAGGCTGTGCAGATGCTCTCTAAGTGCCCTGAGTCTGTTACATAATCCCTCAGGATTCATGCTATTTTTGTTTCCGTCCTTCAGATATAGCCCTTACTTTCCTGCTACGTCAGTCATATATTCTCAAGTGTGTTTGGCTTTTATCTCACGTGGTCAGGTATGCTCAGAGAGTTTCATCAGACATCTGATTCACCATATTTCCTAAAATAAAGCTTACCAAGTTATTTTAAATAATTCCTTTTTAGTCATTAACAACTCTTCACAGTATTCCTTCTTAAGAAACATTTAAACTCAGCCTCAAAGGGGACAGTCTAAGCCACATGTGATGGCACATGCCTGTAATCCAAGTGCTTGGTAGGTAGAGGCAGAAGGATCAGAAGTTCAAGGTTAGCCTCACTTACCTTGATTTTAAGACCAGCCTGGGTTACATAAGACCGTATCTTTAAGGGGCTAAAAGGGAGAAAGTGACAGTTTGACTCTGTTCTTTCTAACCCAATGCATTTGAAATTGATTTTTTTTAAAAAATCTTAAGTATTGACTGTATTCTATCAAGAATGGAATAAGTCTGGGATGGAGGAATGGCTCCATATTCCATGGAGGAATAGCAAGTAAGTGCACTTGCTACTCTTACAGAGGACCCAGGTTTTAAGTCCCAGCACCCACATGGTAGTTCATAGCCGTAATTCCAGTTTCAGGAAATCTGATACCTTCATCTGACCTCTGTGAACACCAAGCATACACATGGTGCACATACATATATGCAGGCTAAACACACACATAAACTGAATAAATCTAATAAGAAATTTTATAAAACTTTTAAAAGAGAATAGAATAAATTTATAATATTTTAAAAATATGAGCTAGAAAAACTTGAGAATGTGATTCCAAGGACTGGGGAGATAGCTCAATCATGGGTAAGCATAAGAACCTGAGTTCAGACCCCCGTAGTCACATACAAGTTGGACACACATATATACACTCAGCACTGAGGTAATGGGTGGGAGCAAGAAAGTTAGATCCCTGGAGTTCATTGACTAGCCAGGGTAGCCAAAATGGGGAGTCCAGGTTCAGTGAGAAACTCCATCTCAAAACATGAAGTAAGGTGGAGAATGATAGAGAAAGACACTCAACAATAACTTCTGGCCTCCTCATATACCCACACATGAGCAAAAGCGTGTATAACACATATACGTGGGCATTACAGCCTACTGGTGATATTTACAATATTTACTAATGTCTAAATACATAGATTTTTTTTGTCAAGTTTAAGCTATGTCCCATGACTTTTCCTGGGGAAACATAAATATTGACCCCCAGAACAACAGACCAAAGAAATGATTCTTTCCAAGTCTAGGTGATGAACCAGTGAGTTTAATAAAGCTACTTATAGGAGCATAGCCTCTGTTCCGGGATGGCCTACAGAGAGACACATAAGGCCCAAGGGGAAATCACTTCACTACAACAAGCTGATATGGTTACCGTATGATCATAGCAACCAAAAAGAACAAAGCTACCCAATGACTAACAGAAAGCAGTGCCCCTTTATAAGCACTTGTGCTGACAGGTTGACTATTTATTAGATTATTTATTAGAATTAAAGAGTTTTGATGTATATGAATGTTTTCCTGCATGCATGCCTGATCCCCTCAGAGGTCAGAAGAAAGCATCAGTTTCCCTGAAACTGGAGTTATAAGCAGTTAAGAGACATCACGTGAGTGCTGGAAAGCGGACCCAAGTAATCAATCTACAAGAGCAATAGTTGCTCTTATTCACTGAGCCATCTCTCCAGCTCCTTATTAGAATTTTATACATTTTAAAATGTATGTTTACTTACCTTTCCCTTATAACTATAATTACCATAAGAATTATACACCAAATAATCCTGTACACAGCCCCTATTTTATTTATTTATTTTTTTGTTTTGGTTTTGGTTTGGGGTTTTTTTTGTTTTTTGTTTGTTTTTTGGTTTGTTTGGTTTTTTTTGTTTTGGGGGGGATTTTTTTTTTTTTTTTTTTCCGAGACAGGGTTTCTCTGTTGTAACCCTGACTGCTGTCTGGGAACTCACCCTGTACCCAGGCTGGCTTCGAACTCACAGAGATCTGCCACCTGCCTCTGGCTCTAGTGCTGGGATTAAAGGCATGCACCACCACCGACTGCCTGGCTACATATAATTTTTTAAAATATTTTTTAAATTGTTTTACCAAATTTAAAGGCACAATTTATATTTTATAATAACTCGTAATTAGAAAGGTTTTTAATTTTTATTACATTTATTTATTTAGTGCATTTATATATGTATATGAACCTGTGTGTGCCATGTGGAGGTTAAGGGACTTGATTCTCTCCTTCCACCCTGAGTCTTGGTGATCAAACTCAGGTCATCTGGCTGGGCATCAAGCCACTTTATTGAGAGAAATCTGGTTTCTGTTTTTCATGTTTCTTTAATTTGTGTCATATATTTATGACATAAAATTTACTATTTTAACATTCTGAAATGTTCAGTTCAGCAATAGCGAGTACCTTCCAAGATTATGTAAGCATCACCCCTATTTCATCATTCCAAAGAGAAACTCTGCAGCCCATTAAGCAATAACTCCCCATTCTTTCCTTCCTTCACCCTGTGACCACACTTGTACTTTATGTTTCTGGGGGCTTGCCTGCATAGGTACCTTATATAAATGGAATCATGTAGTCATTACTATTTTATATATGGCTCATATTACCTTAATATTTTTTTTAAGTTCATCAATATTGTAACATGCTTCAGAACTTTGTTGTCTGTATCAGGGTCTCTCTATGTAGCCCAGACTGGCCTCAAATTCAGTAAGTGCTCTAGGATGGACTAAAATTTGCAATCCTGTTTTGGTTAGCCAAGTACTGGGATTGTGGCCTATGTCAATGCCCATCTGCTTTATTCCTATTTTTTGGGAGGCAGGAGTTGTAATACTGGGGATTAAACCCAGGGCCTCACATGCTAGGCAAGTGCTCTGCAACTGAACTGTTCCCAGACCCATTTCATTTCTTTTCATGGCTGAATAATGTTTCTGTTCTACGTATATACCATATTTTGATTATACATTTGTCGGTTCGTGCTGTACACTTGGATTTGTTCTACTCTGGCTGCCGTGAATAATGTCTCTATGGACACTGACGTACAAGTATCTGTTGGCATACCAGTTTCTAGTTCTTTTAAAGTATGTTCTTGTGAACTGTTGAATCACATTGTGATACAGCAATTAAATTACTGAATAGACTAAGCATGGTGGTGCATGCTTTAGTCCCAGCAGAAGCAGGAGGACCTAGCCTGATCTACATGGCAAGTTCTAGGCCAGCCAGGGCTACATAGTGAGACTCCGTCTCAGAAACATAAAATAAAATAACTAAATAAATAAATTCCTGAAAACCTGGCACACTCTTCTGTGTGGCCCTTCTTTGTTCCCTCTAGCAATGTACAGCAGTCCCAACTTTTTCTACATCCTCATCAACAGTTACAACTTTACATTTTACAGCTCTACCTATTCTAGTTGGTATTAAGTGATACTCTATGGTGGCTTCGGTTTCATTTGCCTAGTAACTAGTGGTGATAAATGTCTTTTCATATGCTTGCTGGCATATTTATTATTTCTTTGAAAAATGTCTAAGTCTTTTGCTTATTTTTTTATTTTTATTTATTTTTGCTTTTATTTTTTTATCTACATTGGTGTTTTGTCAGCATGTATGTCTGTGTGAGGGTGTCAGATCTCCTAGAACAGGAATTACAGACCAGTGTGGGCTGTCATGTGGGTACTGAGAATTGAACCTGGGTCCTCTGGAAGAGCAGCCAATGCTCTTAACCGCTGAGCCATCTCTCCAGCCCCCTTTTGCTTATTTTATTTATTTGTTTGTTTGTTTATTTTTCAAGATAGGGTTTCTCTATTGTAACTCTGGCTGGCCTGGAACTCACAGAAATCTGCCTGTCTCTGCCTCCCGAGTGCTAGGATTAAAGGCATGTGCCACCACCGCCCATCTGGAGGCATTTTCTTAATTGTGGTTCCCTCTTCTCAGATGACTTTAGCTTGTGTCAAGTTTCCATGAAACTATCCAGCACATTTTCCTATAATACTCAGAGTGGCACTCTATCCTTTAAATACTTTTAGATATCTGGCGACTATTTTATATGTCTGTAAAGGTGAGACTGGGGATCAAACTCAGTGCCTTACACATGCTAGGCACAGACAGACAGATCAGTAGATAGATTTGTGCATACATAAATAGATACATAGGCTTTGTAATGGTGGTGCTAAAGCATGTGGTGCTAGTCATCTGCTAATAGGCATACCTTAACATTAAAAGTTCTGTTTTCTTCAACTTCTTATCACAGTCATGGCTTTTTCAGACAGCTTAAATCACCCCGGGGAACAAGATGGAATAAGAATGAGTGAGTGAGCAGACAGGCCTCTGGTGTTACCGAAATACCATTGTATCTGTTTCCTCAGGAAATTACTACAATCAAGGAGAGATTCGAAAGAAAGAACTTCTGCAGAGTTGTGATGTTTTGGGGATTCCACCTTCCCGTGTAACAGTCATTGACAACAGGTAATTTGTCCTTTAATAATCCATTGGCAATAAATATACATTTGTACATTGAAAAGACACAAAACCTAATGTAAGTATAAATTGATCTTATTTCAGAAGTCTACTTTTATTTTTGTGTTGTTTGGTTGTTGGTTTTTCAGACAGGGTCTGGCCCTGTGTAACTAAGGATGATCTTGAACTTCTGATCCAACTGCCTCCTACTCCCAAGAGATGGGGTTATAGGTATGTGCTATGTTTGAATCAAGCCCAGGATTTGCATATGCTCTTAAGTACCAACCCAGCTACCTCTCTAGCCTCCAGTACCTTCTTGTAAGCCTCCTCTTTTCCTGGAATCAGCCATTTCTCCAAGACTTGGTTTTCATTAGCAGGGAAAATGTGTAGAGACTCTTACCTGCACAGTAGAACTGTTCATTTCTACAGTGTCATTATTTCTCATTGTGACTTGACCTTGATAAGGGACAGAGCAAGGACATCTATCTTTTGTTTCTTTGTTTTGTTTTGTCTTGTTTTGTTTTGTTTTGTTTTCCAAGACAGGGTTTTTCTGGTATAGCCCTGGCTGGCCTTTAACTTGCTCTGTAGACCAGGCTGGCCCCAGAGAATCGGCTGCCTCTGCTTCCCGAGTGCTGGGATTAAAGACATTAGATACCACCACTTGGTTTTTCTTTTTTAAACTGATGATTACAATGTAAAGTATCTCAGGATTTTTATTTAAAATCCTTGATCCTTGATTTTTGCAGTTTTTTTCCAGTACTGACCATATTGCTTTCCAACAACATTAATATAATAACTCATTTTCTTTTTAAATATTGTTAAGAAGTTCATAAAACACGAGTGGAAGAGGATTTTGTTATGTATATTCAAAACAGGAAATGTAGAAAATGAAAGCCAAACCAGGCGATGAAACCCAGCACTTGGGAGGCAGAGACCAGCACAGACAGAACTAAATAGAGAGACTCTCTGTCTCCAAAACAACGGAGGGAAAGTGCACACTAAATGCTAAATATAACAGGACTGATCTTAATGATTGCAACTTACTTTAAAATAAGTCAGGAAAAAAATGTATCATAATTTAGGCCAAAGTGGCGTTATATTAACAATGAGAACCTCATTGAAAGTACACAAGTATTCAATATATATGAAAGTCTGTATAATAAAAAATATGTGTGAGGAAGTCTATGGAGATAATTCAGTAGACAAAGCATTTGCTGTGTAAGCATGAGGTTCTGAGTTCGGACCCTCAACATAGTAAAAGTCAAATTCAATTGCACACATCTAGAGTAAGATGAAAGAGACAGGAGAGTTAGTCTGTTATACAAAGCAATAAGATGTAAGGGAGCACTGTTACCTGAAATTGCCCTCTGAAGTTGTTCTCTGACTTCTATACACATATGGTAAAAAAATAAAAAGAGCTAAAAAAATTGTAAATACCATATATCTCTTCCATGTAAATATATTTGTTGTTGCTTACTTATTTAATTAAAAACAAAGTCACTAGGCTTATGAATATCACAAAATTTTGGACTTAAAACTTGCACTGTACTGGTTTGGTTTGTGAATTCCACAGCTTTTCGCTTAAAGATCTCTGTATCTCACTGGGATATTCTGCTTGGTATTTATTTATTTTTGAAGTAGGGTCTCACTATGCAGCCCTGGCTATCTTAGAACTTGCTATGTACACCAGGCTGACCTTGAAATCACAGAGATCCATGTGCTACTATGCCCAATTCCTAAGTAATAATTTTTCAAATGTTTCTTAAGATATTTTGCCTCTAGGAAACCTGAGGTAGGAATATGACCATGAGTTCAAGGCCAGCTACAGAATGACAGAGTGACAGAGAGAGACCCTATCTCAAAAAAAATAAATGAATAAAAGTTTTAAATGGGCCAGAAAAATGGCTCAGGGGATAAAAGTACCTGCTGCTAACTGGAAAACCTGAATTTAATCCCCAAGACCCATGTGGTAGTAACAGAGAACTGATTCCTGCATCATGTCTATATATGAGTATATATATGATACATATATTCTCACACAAAAATAAATATGAATTTTACATTTAAATTGTGTGTACATTTATGTACACACATATGTGTATTTAATATTTGCTCTGTTGCTTTTTAATTTATTTGTTTGTTTGTTTAACGTATCTGTGTGTGTGTGTGTGTGTGTGTGTGTGTGTGTGTGTGTGTGTGCATGTGCATGCTCCTGTACATGTCAGAAGACAATTTATGGAAGTCAGAGGACAATTTGTGGGCGTCTGCTGTCTCCTTCCATCATGTGGGTTCCAAGGATGGAACTCAGATCATCAGGTTTAGTGCCCACATGCCTTTGGTGGGGACATT
>JAMJFZ010000754.1:20000-43019 GCA_026225945.1 Cricetomys ansorgei
GTGTGTATGTGTGTCTACCTTCTCACTGTGCCTTCACATGGAGCTGGTGTGTGTGTGTGTGTGTGTGTGTATGTGTGTGTGTGTGTCTACCTTCTCACTGTGCCTTCACATGGAGCTGGTGTGTGTGTGTGTGTGTGTGTGTGTGTGTGTGTGTGTGTGTACCTTCTCACTGTGCCTTCATGTGGAGCTGGTGTGTGTGTGTGTGTGTGTGTGTGTATGTGTGTGTGTGTCTACCTTCTCACTGTGCCTTCACATGGAGCTGGTGTGTGTGTGTGTGTGTGTGTGTGTGTGTGTGTGTGTGTGTACCTTCTCACTGTGCCTTCATGTGGAGCTGGTGTGTGTGTGTGTATGTGTGTGTGTGTGTGTGTGTACCTTCTCACTGTGCCTTCACATGGAGCTGGTGTGTGTGTGTGTGTCTACCTTCTCACTGTGCCTTCACATGGAGCTGGTGTGTGTGTGTGTGTGTGTCTACCTTCTCACTGTGCCTTCACATGGAGCTGGTGTGTGTGTGTGTCTATGTGTGTGTGTGTGTGTCTACTTTCTCACTGTGCCTTCACATGGAGCTGGTGTGTGTGTGTGTCTATGTGTGTATGTGTGTCTACCTTCTCACTGTGCCTTCACATGGAGCTGGTGTGTGTGTGTGTGTATATGTGTGTGTGTGTCTACCTTCTCACTGTGCCTTCACATGGAGCTGGTGTGTGTGTGTGTGTGTGTGTGTGTGTATGTGTGTCTACCTTCTCACTGTGCCTTCATATGGAGCTGGTGTGTGTGTGTGTGTACCTTCTCACTGTGCCTTCATGTGGAGCTGGTGTGTGTGTGTGTGTGTGTGTGTCTACCTTCTCACTGTGCCTTCACATGGAGCTGGTGTGTGTGTGTGTGTGTGTCTACCTTCTCACTGTGCCTTCACATGGAGCTGGTGTGTGGGGGGGACTACCTTCTCACTGTGCCTTCACATGGAGCTGGTGTGTGTGTGTGTGTGTCTACCTTCTCACCATGCCCTCACGTGGAGCAGGCAGGTGGGATCTTTAGTTCCATAAGACTAGGAGCTCACCCGTGTGACCTCATTTAACCTTATTTACCTCTAAGAGCCATGTCCAATATAGTCACTTTGGGGCATAGTGTTTTAACTTAATATGAGTTGAAGGAAAGCACAAGTTAGTCTGTAGAAATATCCAAGCTTCTTAGCTTCTTATTCCATCTGACTCTTTAGATGTATCACAGAGGGAAATGAAGGGAAAGGGGAAGAAGGAAGTTTTATAGAGGACCTGTAACCTGTAAGTAAGTTGATATAAATCTCTTACTATCAGTACCAAAGAAACAAACTTAATACATGATCTTGCTTAATCCTAAAGGCAATCCAATTATTTCCCATTTTCCAGATTAAAATTTAAGCACAGAGAGGCTGAGTCATTTGTTCAAGGTCACTTAGCTGCTAGACTAAAGAACTGGCTTTTGCACTGAGGCCATCTGTCTGCAAAGCATAAGCTTCAACCATTGTATTTCCTGGCTACTCTGTACCTTCAAAGTACAGACTACATACTCCTGGCTACATACTTTCAAAGGCCATGTCACTTAGTTTGTAGGCTAATTCCATGAGACAGCTCTTATTATCTTCCTTTGTTTTCTTGCACATACAGAAATTAGAGCTGGGGGAGGGGGGAGGGGTGCTGGAGAGACAGCTCAGCAATTGGGGACACTGCTGCTCTTCCATAGGACCCAAGTTCAAATCCCTGCACCCATATGGGCAGCTCAACAACTGTCTGTAATTCCAGTTCCAGTGGATCTGACACTCTGGCATCAATTAACATAAAATAAAATTAATTTAATTTAAAAAAACAAAACTAGAGCTCAGAGAAATGAAGAGTCTGAAGTCATACATTTAAGAAATGGCAATGCTAGGTAAAGCTCAAAGCCAGAAAGGGAGATGAAATAGATCCTGACTTCCTCTAGAAGTAGGTCACTGAGTTGTTAGTGTATCATCATAGATTTAAAGTGCTTTGTGTATGATCAGCTGTTTGTTGCTCTGAGCTTCAGTGCCTGATTTCAAGGAAACGTTTAACCAGGAGAGCACACTCACATAAACCCTTAGTGGGGAAAACTGTTTTCAAGCATAGAATGTACTGGGTAGATTTTGTTAACTTGGCACAAATTAGAATCATCTGGAAAGAGGGAACCTCCACATTTTGTTAATGATTGATATGAGAGGGCCGAGCCTATTGTGGGTGGCACAAGGGCTGGTAGTCCTGGGTGCTATAAAAAGACAGGCTGAGCAAGCCATGGAGAACAAGCCAGTAAATAGCACTCTTCCATGGCCTCTGCTTCAGTTCCTTCCTCCAGGTTACTGCTTTGAGTTTCTTGGTTTTCCTCAGTGATGGACTGTGACCTGTATGCCAAATAAGCCCTTTCCTCCAGTAACATGCTTTTGGTCATGCTTTATCATAGTAACAGAGATGCAAACTAGAACAGAAGGCATAAATAGCCTCAGTCACTAGAGTACTAAATGATACTTACACAGCTCCTTTAAAGGTAGGTTTTGCTAATTTAACGAGTCATATAATATTAAAATGCAAACTTCAAGATGGGCACAATTGTGTATACTTGTAATCCCAGCACTTAGGAGGTAAAGGTAGGATGGGACTTAAATTCAAGATCAGTTTATACTATAGTTCAAGGCTAGTTTAGGCTAGTTTGGGAAACTGTCAAAAACAGAAAGAGAGCTAGACATGGTTGGGCACACCTTTAATCTTAGCACTCACGAGGCAGAAGCAAAGGTAGGAAGATCAGCCTGGTCTATATAGCAAGTTCCAGAGCTAAGTAGTAAGGCCCTGTCTCAAAACACCTAAACAAACAAAAAACACAAAAAGAAAAACCATGCTCCATAGAGGTTATTAAATGCCCAGAATAATCCAAGCACTGTGCTATATTTTGAAGAAAAAGAAAAATCATTTCTTCATTTTCTTCAATTAGAATGTTAATCCTTAATCTGCAAGTTGTTTCTAACCTTGTAGAAAGTCCTAATGGAGTGTTTGGCTTTTTGTGCCTGTTTGCTTGTTTTGTTTGCGATGCTGGGGATGGAACCCAGGGCCTCATGCATTCTGTTCAAGTGCTCTGCCAGATTAAAGCCTCAGCCCTGCAAGTATCTTTCTGAATCTATTTATCTTCCCATTCTATTGATTAGCCTACATCACTCTTAAGGGTTCGGCATGTTAAAATGTCTTCATCTTTCCCAGTGCTTGTCTTAACAGCAGTGTGGCGTAGAAAGCCTATGGCTTTAATAACTTAGATGAACAAGGAAATAGAATCTACTGTCCACTAAGGAGCGTAAATTAGCCTGGCTTTTAGCACTTCCTGGAAGTCTTTTGCAATAAATCCATATACATCATGTAGAGAAAGAGAAGCCAGGAGGCAGCGCCTAGAACTATTGGAACTGTTTGTTACATACTTCGTCCCTCATTCCTCCTCTCCCAGAACCGTCCTCCTTCAGTAGGAAACCAAAAGAGTGTACTTGCAGCTGAAGTGGATCTGACCTAGCACCCTCTTACTGTGTGAGACTAAAATAAAACCTGAAGTCCTTTTCTCCAAATGCACAGAGGGCCTGGACTGAGGTTCAAAGGCACTGTCTCCACACCACTGGCAAGACAGGGCAGGGCTCCCCGGTGCCAAAAGGAAGCAAAGGACAAGAATGTTTCCTAGAAAAGAAACTAGGGAAGGAGAGCAAAGTGGACCTCCTGATAGGGAGCCACCATGTGAACACTCCAACTGCTTCCATATTGCTTTAAACCCAGATTATTCTGAGAACTGAAGAGAGGCTGGGCCTCCAAGTAACATGATTAGGGGAGTCAGGACAAAAGAAGTAAGGTAGGTCTAGGAAAGACAACCCTAAAAAAGCATGTGTTTGTCCTGTGGTTTAGTCTGGTGTATTAATTACTTTTCTCCTTGCTATAACAAAGAGACAACCTAAGGAAGGAAGGAAGAGGTTGTTTGTTTGTTTGGAGCTTTGCTTTTGTTTTTTGACTTATATTTCCAAGGGGATGTGTCTATTAGGTTAGGGAAGGCAGGAGGAGCAGGAAGTAGTGTAAATCCCAAATCTGGTTGAGAATAAGACCACCACAAAATTTCAGCCAAATTTGAAGCAAGCAAGCTTTAATTAAATACTAGCTAGGGAGATGGACTCTGACCAGGGCCATTCTGAGGTACTCCTGGAGTGAACATGCCACCTCCAGAGCTCCCACAGAAAGGCCCAGAATCACTTGGCACAGATGCTTAAAAAGGCAGAACCCATAAGGCTACACACTTCCCACCAGGTCTAATCAGTGGCAAGCATCTATCCTGATGTACTTCCTGTCTGAGCTATCTAACCCTACAAGTGACCAAGCACATCTGGTGCATTTGGAGCACATCCCTGGTGCAGTAGGGTCAATTTGGGATCTAGCTATGCCCTACTCAAAAATCCAAGAGGTCATGCCCTTGGGGCAAGGGAGATTCAAGACTATCTCACCTGAACAGCCCCACCTAGCTTTCCAGGTTATCTGTTTTTCCTTTAAAGATATTTTAGGCACAGAAGCTAGGATTTAAAACGTAACTTTTGCTCTTACAGTAACTGGTTGCATCTGCAGACAGAAAGCAGAGAATGGTAAATGCTTGTGTATTTCTCTCTCTCTCTCTCCCTCTCCCTCCCTCTCTCTCTCTCTCTCTCTCTCTCAGACTGGGATTCCATGGAATTCCCAAATTTAGGATGGTTCTTCTTAACCTAATCCCGATAATCTCTCACAGATATAGGCAGGGTCTGTATCCATAGTGATGCTAAATCCCATCAAATTGATAATCATGGCCCTAGCAAGATAGCTCAGTGTGTAAAGGCACTTAAGAACTGGAGTTTGATTCCCAGAATCCACGTGGTAGAAAGGAGAATTCTCTGGCAAGTTGTCCTGTGACCTCCACACATGCATACAAACGTAAGCAAATAAATGTAAAAAAAAAAAATTTAAGATTAACTATAGCATGCTTTTTATTGTACTTAATTTTAAATTACATGTATTTGTTTAGGAGAAAAGACATATGCCACGGTGCATATGTGGATACCAGAGGACAACTTTTGGGGGTTGGTTCTCTCCCTTCACTATAAGGGTCCTGAGGGTTGAACTCAGGTCATTAGGCTTGGCAAGAAGTGCGTTTTACCCACAGATCAATCTGGCCAGCCTTTGTTTTGATTTTTCAGAGACAGTCTCACTGTATAGGCCTAGCTGACATGGAACTTGCTATGAAACCAGTCTTTGCGGAGATCCTCCTGCCCTTGCAGATGTAACCCACCACACCCAGGTTAACACTGAAGGTGGAAGAAGTGATTTAGAGAAAGTTTGCAAATATTGCAAAAGTAAGATTTGAAGTGACTCTGTATATTGTCGCATCCATTGAAGCACTATAGAATAGCAAGTACTTGCTAAGTGTGTCTCATAGGACATTAATAAATCATTGTGGTGGCTGAATAAGAGTGGCCCCCATAGGTTCATCTATTTAAATGTTTAGTTACCAGGGAGTGGTGCAATTTGAAAGGATTAGAAGGATTAGGCAGTGTGGCCTTGTTGGAGGAAATATGTCACTGAGGGTGGGCTTTAAGGTTTCAAAAGTCCAAGCCAGACCCGGTCTCTCTCCTTTCCCTCCCCTTCCTGTGCCCCCTACCCCTGCCTGCAGACCAGGATGTAGCTCTCAGCTACTGCTCCAGCACCATGCATGCAGCCTACAAATGATTATGGATTAAGCCTCTGAAACTGTAAGCAAGCCCCCAGTTAAATGCTTCCTTTCTTAAGAGTTGTCTTGATCATGGTGTCTTTTACAGCAATAGTACAGTGACTAAGACAACCATAATCCAGAGACTGCTATTCATACTTAGTAACTTTGGAAGTTGTTCAAATGCAATACTGAGTTCTAAAATACATACTTTCTTCATTTCATAGTTTTAATAACTTGTACTCAGTATAAAAGTTTGATTAGATTTG
Source organism: Cricetomys ansorgei (assembly GCA_026225945.1). NCBI lineage: Eukaryota > Metazoa > Chordata > Mammalia > Rodentia > Nesomyidae > Cricetomys > Cricetomys ansorgei. Next base: position 25,997 of record JAMJFZ010000754.1, read on the forward strand.
TTTTATATTATTGCCAAATGTATCTTATTTTTTCATTTGTTTTTTTTAATGAATAGTCAGGGCTGAAGAGATGGTTCAGTGGTTAGTAGCACTGGCTGATCTTCCAGAGGATCCAGGTTCTAGTCCCAGCTCCCACATGGTGGCTCATAAGCATCTGTAACTCCAGCCCCAGCAAAGCTAATGCTTTCATCTGGCCTCTTCAGGCATTGTACACACATAGTGCACAACATATATGCACGCCGAACATCCATACACATAAAATAAAAATAAAAGTCAGTGTGTGTGTGTGTGTGTGTGTACCTCCCACCACTAGGGAGGTAGAGACAGGAGGATTAGATGTTCAAGGTCAGCCTCTGCTACTTAGCAATTTTGAAGCCAACTTGGGCTTCATGAGATCCTGTTTAGAAAAAAAAAAAGAGAAAAAGAGTTAAAGAGAGTTCAGACATGATGATACAAGCCTGTATTCCTAAGTATTCAGGAGTCTGAGACAAGAGAATTGCATGTTCAAGGCCTGCCTGAGCTACTCAGTCAGTTCAAATCCATCCTAGGCAATTTAGTAAGACCCTGCCTCAAGATAAAACATAAAGAAGGAGCTCTGGGATATAGCTTAGTGAGAGAACACTTGCCTAACTTTCATGAAGCTCTGGGTTTAATCCCAATTAGTGCCCCTCACTACCAAACCCCCCCCAACAAAAGGAGTTACATGCCTATAATTCCAACACTACTCCAAAAGCTGAAGAGGAAGGATCTCAAGTTGAAGACCAGCTTAGACCACTATCTTAGGGTTCCTATTTCTGTGATTAAACACTGTAACCAAAAGCAAATTGGGGACTAAAGAATTGTTGCAGGAACCTGGAGACAGGAACTGAAGCAGACACCACAGAGTGCTGCTTACTAGCTTGCTTTTCACGGCTTGCTCAACCTCAGTAAGTCTTTAAGACCCCTCTTTCCTGCCTTGCTGTTGTTGTCCTTTGTTTTGTTGTTGTTGTTCCTAAGCTACAAGTAATTCTTTGAGACTCTGGAAAATATTTTGAGATGATTAGGTTGTTCAACTTTTTCATTCTATTCTTCTTTTTTTGAAGTGTTGTGTATAGATTCTTCCTGTTGATGAATTGCCAGATTGTTTCTCATGTTTGAACAGAGCCAGCTACCTGCTGAAGAATAGTTTTGAAGAACAGAAAAGGGTATGAGTTATAAAGCTGAGGCCATTTGAAGTTTCTACCGAATGTTACTGCCTTCAACTCTAACTCTCCAAATATTCTCTTTATGTGGAGACACCTATATTTTTAGTTTATTCTCATGTTAGCGCCCGTATACTCCCCTGGGGCAAAGGAGGTTGATATAAGCACTAGAAATAACTGGTTGGCCTGATTTTCCTTCAAAATACATCAGTTTTAGACCATTCATTGTTTCTATATCTCAAGGCATCACAGTCAGAGGCCACCAGGTGCTTCTGGGGTGGGTGATGCTCCGTTCTGAGAAGCTTCATGTCCTGTTGAATCTCCAAGATATACCACTTACCAGGTGGCTACAGAGCTGGGCAGGCACGCATCATCCCATGTTTATGGTTTTCATTAAAGTGGTTGCTACTTATATTTTACTTCATTGTTGTTCTCAACACGGTTTGAGGGAAGACAGTGAAATGAAATGTTGCAAGTAGTATGATTAGAAGTATTTATCTGTTTAAGGCAGGCTCTCTTGGAGCCCAGGCTGGTTTCCAGTTTGTTAATGTTGTTGAGGATGACCTTGAACTTCTGATCATCCTCCCTCTACCTCTGAACTGCTAGGTATGTGGCACCATACCTGTTTTATGGGTTGCTGGGGTTGAAACCCAAGATTTAATGCATGCTAGCCAGCATTATACCAACTGAGCTACAGAAGTCTTTACTTTCATTTCAGACAACCACTGGCGGCTGAAGGGATAGATGTAAAGGATGTAAGACCAAAGAAAAGAAAATGGGAAAATAGTATTCTAGAAAGTGCTGTTGTCCAGGAGACCTGAAATGTGAGCTCTGGTTGTGGCACCACCGTAAAACAGCTGTGTCTCATTTGGAAAATACTCTCTAGGTCTCTCTTTTCGATTTTACATTTTTTCTCCTGATACTCTCCTTCAGGATGGAGAAGGAAGAGGAGTAGAGCTAAATATAAGAACTAAAATTCTTTAAAACCTCAGATTTGGTGATGATCTCACATTTAGTTTCAAAGTATTTATTACAACACGGGAAAAGTTTATTCAGTGTTTGTTTGTTTCCCCATGAGATGACTACTCATCTCATACCTACAAGGGTACTGAAGTGTTCCCCACGGAAACATAAGTATCATAATCGCCTCGTGGGACTCACCTCCTGGGCAAACTATCATTTCTCAACTTTTTATAAGTGATATAGGTTAATGAATAACTGCTCAATTTAACAGTGCACTTTTCCTCAATAGTTCCTATCAGTAAGAAGGTGTGATCCAGTGTAGCATGCATGTTTGCTTATGTGAAACTGGGGGTTTGATCCTTAGCAACACACACACACAAAGAAATTCCTCAGTAGCTCCTAAAGACATTATAGGATATATTATTTCCTTCCTTAAAAAGATTTTGCCAGACATGGTGGTGCATGCCTTTGATCCCAGCTGAGGCAGGTAGAGGCTACATAGTGAGACCCTGTCTCAAAAAACAAAAGATTTTATGTTTTTATTTTAATTTTGTGTGTGTGAGGGAGTATACAAGTCCAGTGCCCACAGAGGTCAGAAGGTGTCAAATCCCCTAAAGCTGAAGTTACAGGTGGTTGTGAGACACCTGACATAAGTGCTGGGAACCAAACCTGGGTCCTCTGCAAGAGCAGTACACTCTCCTAAATGCTGAACCCCTTTTCCAGTCCTTCCTTCCTCCCTCCCTCTCTCTCTTTCCCTCCCTCCTTTCTCCCTCCTTCTTCTCTCTCTTTCTGTATTGGTGCTAGGGATTAAACTCAGGACCTTATGCATGCTAAAGTCTACCATTGACCTAAAACCCTCTCGTTTTATTCCTCTTTAAAATAACTATTAAATTTAATTTCAGGGTAGGGATGCAGCGCAGTGTTAAGAGTGCTTGCTCATTCACAAGGCTCTGGGTTCAGTTCTCAGCGCGTACACACACACACAAAGTAAAATAAATATGTAAATAAATAAAAATTTGATAGAGCCATCTCAGAATATTTTATCATGTCTTCAGAAGCTAGATTAAAAATAAACTTGGGAGCCGGTGCGGTGGCTCAACAGGTAAAGCTGACAACTTGAGTTTGATCCCAAGACCCATGTGGTAGAAAGGAGAAAATTGACTCATGTAAGTTGTCCTCTGGCCTTCACACACCATGGCATACATGCACATGTATACACACACACTTACAAATAAATAAAGTAATAAAGTTGTTTTGTTATTTATGGTTAATTTATTTTTTGAGTGTGGCCATTTTGCCTGCAGAGGTCAGGAGAGGATATTGGATCCCCTGGAACTGGAGTTAAAGACTTGTGAGATTCATGTGGGTACTAGGAATCGAACCTCTGGTCTTCTTGAAGAACAGCAATTGTTCATAATGGCTGAGACATCTCTCCAGCCCCAAATAAAGTCATTTTTAAAATGGGCTTGGGGAGCTGGAGAGCTGGCTCAGAGGTTAAGAGTACTGATTGCTCTTCCAGAGGACCTGGGTTCAATTCTCAGCACCCACATGGCAGTTCATACCTGTCTGTAACTCCAGTTCCAGGAGATTCAACACCCTCATACAGACATACATGCAGGCAATACATCAATGCACATAAAATAAAAATTAATAAATTAATTAAAATAAAATAGAATAGACTTAGGCCAGTAACACATGCCTATAATCCCAGCACTTGAGAGGCTGAGGTAGGAGAATTGCTGGAAGTTCAAGATCTGCTTGGACTATAATATAGGATCCTTGTCTCAAGCAAACAAACTAACAGACTTGGAAATGATCTCTAGCAACAGGACTTTAGATCTGGCCCCACTTGGCCCTGTGACAGCTGGCAGGCCCACCTATACTCTGATCTTCAGCCCTCTGTTCATAAAATAAATGTTCTATTAGATTATCTCTAAGGTCTTTTTTTACAACAACCATTGACCTGAAAAAGGTGTGTGCCTTACAGATATAAGATGCCAAATTAAATTTGTGTTTTAGCTTAAATCTATTTTTAATGGTAAGCGTTACTCTAACTTTTCATGAGATATAATTATCCTAAAAATTATTGATGATCCATCTGAAATAAGCATATATTTTTTTTCCCAAACAAGATCTTACACTGTACCAGGCTGTTACGTAGAATAAATTCGCTGTGTAGCTGAAAGTAACTTAAACCTACGCAGTCCACCAGTCCCAGCCTTCCCAGTGCAGAAATTGTAAGCATGAGCCATCATACCACACTATGTAGCCTTGTACTAGGCTGGCCTGGAACTCAAGAGATTCACAGGCCTGAGTGCTGGAGTTAAAGGCTTGTGCCACCATGCCTGGCCTGAAATTTTAATTCTAACTGGCACTTACTGCTGTGGACACTAACTCCTCCCCCATTTATTTTTTTATTGCTGTGCTGGGGATTTAACCCAGGTCCTTAGGGTTTCACAAATGTTAGGCAAGTGACCCAGCCCTGCCACCTACCTTTTTTTCCCTCTATCTTTCTTATTTATTTATTTATTTATTGTGTGTGTGTGTGTGTGTGTGTGTGTGTGTGTGTGTGTGTGTGTGCCTGTGCGCACATGCGCACACGTATACGCTGGTGTGCTACAGCATGTGTGTGGAGATCAAAGGCCAACTTGTAGTAGTCAGTTCTCTACTCACCATGAGCAAGCTTTCCCTTCTGAGCCATCTTGCTGGCTCCAATAGTCTTTTGTCTACTTAGCTTGAAACAGATTGTGCGTATCAAATTACTGCTTAGTCTGTTTTTTACCTGTTAGATAAATTCCCAGAATTCAGGGAGGAAAGTTACCGGTGACCTATTTCCTAGAACTGGCTGCCAGGACTACACCTGGCACATCTGCTATTTACAACTTCATCACTGACCTTTGCCACATAATTCCTTAGACTTGTAAAATACCTTAGTAGACATTTTTATTTATCTCTGATCTTTCATTGTTTTAAGTTCTTTCAATATCCAAATTTTCTCATCATTTTAGACAGGGGTTGACAAGATGACTCAGTAAGTAAGGGTGCTTGCTGATAAGCCTGCTGATTTGAGTTCAATCCCTGGGACCCACATGATGAGAGAGAACTGACTCCCATAAATTGGCCTCTGACCTCCCCTGGCATACTGTGGCACATGTGTACATGCACAAATGTGTGCACACACACACAGAGACATAAATAAATAAATAGATGTGATAAGTTAATTAAAATAAAGTTAATTTCAAAAACAAGGTAGGGGTGTAGCTCAATTGGTAGAGTGCTTGTTTAGCATGCACCAAGCCCTGACTTCAATCCCAAGTATCACATAAAACCAGGTATGGTGGCACATTCCTGTAATCCCAGCGCTTGGGAGGAAGGCAGAAGGATCAGAAGTTCAAGGTTATCCTTAGCTACATAGTAAATTCAAAGTTAACATGAGACCCCGCTTCAGAAAGAAAAAGCAACACAGCACCAGGGCATGAAGCTTGTGCCTGCAGCCCATCACTCTGGAAGTAGAGACAAGATCTTGCTCCATAGCCCAGGCCAACAGCTAGGATGATAGGCATAAAACATAGTGCCTGGATTCATGAGAGTAATGTTAGTGTGCTATTTTAAATTTTCTTAATGTATTTATTGTGTGTGTGTGTGTGCACATGTGCCACAACTTGCATATAGGGTGAGAGAACAACTTTGGGAAGTTGGTTCTTGCCTTAACTTTGCAGTGAGCTTCCAGCTGACTCTCCTGCCTCTGCCCTCCATCTCACTGTAGGGGTTCCTGGATTATAGATGCACACTACCACATCTGGAGTGGTTGGTTTGTTTTAAGGTTGGTTCTGGGGCTTGAATGTAGGCTCAGGCTTGTGTGGCAAGCACTTTAACCTACTGAGCCATTTTCCTGCTCCTAAATATGCTATTTTAATTTTGATGATCTTCAACCAAAAATGTGGTCGTGTGTGCCTTGTTAACTAAGAACTGCCAAATTTATTACCTATTGTTCTTTGGATTGTTTTACCAAGTTGTGACTTAATAAAGTAGCAGTGTTCGGTTTTAAGGGGAGATATAATGTTCCTAATGCACAGGAGTGCTGGCGATGAACCCAGGGTCTCAGATACTCATTAGGCAGATGATCTGCTGTTGGGCTCCCTCTTCAGCACTAAAGGCATCTTTGTTGTCATTTTTCTTCCTTGTTCCTACGATCTATTTTGCTGCTAACTCTAGTAATCTTCCTTAACAATAGCTGTTGGCTATTTGCTGTTTTCCATTTGCCTGGCTACTTAACTACCTTTGAGCTAGACTATTGTAGTTTCCTAAATATTCTCCACTTCCTCAATTTATTCTTCCAGGTTAATTTCCCAAGGCATACTTGACCTGGCTATTCCCCTTTTGAAGCCTCCCCATAATTCCTCAGAGTACACCATTGTCTATGATATGACAGATACCTCATACCTACCCTAGGCAAACTGAATTTCTTGTTCTCAAAACAGCTGTGCCTCCCCCACCCCACCCCACCCCACTCTACTCCACCCTTCCCCACCCCTCCTTAGTACTCTTGCTCCACTGTTATTCCCTACCTGGAATTCTGGCTTCTTGTTGAAAGGCCTATTCGTCCCATCCCAGCCAAGATGCCTCTTCCTTCACGAAACTGGGAGTACTTATTTCCTTGTTTTGGTGCTAGTGACGAACCTAGGGCCTTACTCTTGCTCTGCTGTGTATGCTATCCTACTGAGCTATGCCTCCACCCATGAAGCTATGTTTGATCTATTCTCCAGAAGCTTCTGTCTTCCTCCTCTCAACTTCCATAGCATTTTGGTCACTTTTTCTTACAATCCTTTCTCCATCTGTGATTTCATTATTTGAAGGCTTTCTGGTCCTTCTGTCCATTTGCCTCCCTTGTTCCATCTCTCACAGTGCCTAGCAGCTCAATGAAGCTCAAATGTGGAAGCACATCTCCATGTAAAGCTCTCCCCATTTACCTCTTGCTCTCTTGAAGATTCCAGTGGCAGTATCCAGAATGCCTCATGGGAATTGGTAATTTGGAAGGATTCAGGGCTCATGTTCTCTGGCTTTCTATCTTGTATTATTTCTTTGGCTCATGATAGTACTTCAAGTGCTTGTCAAAATCAGAAATAAAAATTGAATGCAGTATATATAACATGCTTATAATCCATTGCTCAGGTTGACAGAGATGAGAGGGTTGGGAGTTCAAGGTCACCCTCTACTACGGCCTACATGAGACCCTGCCTTAAAAAAAAAATTAGAAATACACCTCTTCTCTGAAGTGACTACAATTTTGGTTCTATTAAAGTGGATTTAGACTGATATGGCTCACGTGGTAGAATGCTTACCTAGCATGTACAAGGCTCTGAGTTCTGTCCCCAGGATAAAGCAGATAAAGGAAATGCAGTGGCACATACCTTAACTTCAGCATCTGGGAAGGGGAGGCAGGAGGATCACAAATTTAAAGTCATCCTCATCTACATAGTAGATCCAAGGCCAGGCTGGAGCCCCTATCTCTAAATAAACTAGAGTAAGAATGAGGCTGTTTCAGTACAAATTTAGGTACCATCAAAAGGTTAAGCTACTGCTCTTTCTTCTCTGTTCAAAACAAGATAGCACAAGCTTCTGCTCAGAAATTTTGTTTTGTTTTTCCTGTTTTTATATATGTCTAAGTATTCTTCAATTCTGTGCAACCCCAACATGTTAGGTATGGCCACTAACAACAGAAAAGTCATGATGGAAAGAAACTTAATTTTCAGTATGATCATACTGAGCAGATAGAGAAGATGAAGCATCTTTCCCATTTTGGGGCAACTGGCTGAGCTTTGGGGCAGGGGAAGAGGCGTTCGTAATGAAAGCAGTCTTGGTCAGACTGTGGTCTGGTTAGTCATCACCTCCGTTCTAGTTGTGCTTGGTGACTCCTGAGAAACTCTGATCTAGTTCAGATGAGATGATTGCTCCTGTGGCGGGGGTGAAACAGATGGACAAGGGGTCCTTGGTTTCCACCTTAGTCTTGCCTTCAGATGGATTTGGTAAATTTAGGGCAAACCAACTTCGTACCCCCTGTTCTTAGACAGAGCGTCATCCTTGTCCCCACCCCACCCCCTATGCCAGATCCAGAGCCTTATAACTGTCATGTATGTGCTTTACCACTGAGCTACATACCCAGCACCCAACCCCTGTAAGCTCTTAGGGTGCCTACCTGCAGAGCTGGGCAGAAATCCAAGTAGAGGAGACAGCTACAGACAGAGATGTTGGTCTTCAACCTGCCTTTTGGACCTTGTGAGCTCAGATGAGAAGTGTTTTTAACAGAAGCAGATTTTCAGCCTTGCTTCATCACTGTCACTCTCTGTGGGAAACGGAGGATGAGGAAGAAAGATTAAACATCAGCAACTGCCTCTTAAACTGGCCCTGGGGGGGGGGTTGGGGGAGGAGTGTCTAGGCAAGCAGAACATTGACATCTTTGAAGTGTTACAAGGCCTCAATGGTGCAGTTTGCTAGACAATCCCCTGTACTTTAGTAATCTGGCCAATGCAAATTCAGTTTCTTTTTGTTCCGTGTGTGTGTGTGTGTGTGTGTGTGTGTGTGTGTGTGTGTGTGTATCTGTGTATGTGAGAGACGTGGGCTCACTGTGTAAGCTTTTGCTGGCCAGGAACTCATTATGTAGACCAGACTGTCCTCAAACTCACAGAGATCTACCTGCCTCTGTCTCCTGAGTGCTGAGATCAAAGGCGTGTGCCACTACTCAGATCATTTTTATGGCAATCTTAATTACTAATATTAACTCTCATATCACACAGCTCACAGTAAATATATCTACATATCAACATGCACACATGTGGTTCACAGAATCAGCACAAGTCAAAGGCTACAGCAGAGTTCAGAAGATCTCAGAAGTGGACCTAGTGGGAGTCCATATTGATAAGATGATAGGCTGGACCAGTGCTGGACGAGGGGGGAGCTACTGCAGGAGCTGCTAGTGCCATAGCTGGAGAGAGAAACTGTGGAGTCCAGCTGTGGAAGACCAGACTGGGTCCAGAGTAGGAAACAGAGTCAGGTCCTGACGGCAAACAGGTGCTAAGCAGGCAGTAGAACAGCCTTCATCATCATAAGTTCTTGGAGATGATTTAAGTACAGCCATGTGCCCCTACTGTCTCAATTCACTCCTTTTCTTTTTTTAATGGATATTCATCTTTTATATCATTTATATATGCCAAAATTAAACAAGTGAGGATTCTTTCTTTTTTCCTTTGTTTTATTTTATATGTGTATGGTGGTTTTGCCTACCTGTGTGTCTGTGCACCACATGTGTGCAGTGCCTGTGGAGGACAGAAGGGGGCATCGGATCCCCTGGAAATAGAGTTACAGAGGGTTTTTGTAGTTGTATGCTGCTGTGGCAACTCAGCAAGGAAGACAATGAGGCATATTCATTTGTGCAAAGCTTTTCAGACCTCATCAGAAGGAACCACTGTCATGGCCAGTGCCATACTGCACAGTGGAACCCTGAGCATCTAAGCTCAGGTGTTTTTTTTATTCATTCAGAACTCCTTAGGTATTTTACTGATAGCACATGCAGATCATTAGCAATCAAACATCCCCCCTAGAAAGCCAACACCTGCAGACAGTACAAAACGCCAAGGCCTATACATCCCTTTTTCCAACTGTGCACAAAAACAATTATTTTAAACACAACTAAAAATAAACTTCTACAACAGGTTTTGAACCACCATATCAGTGCTGGGAATCAAACACTCTGTCTTCTAAAAGTGCAGCCAATGCTCTAAACCACTGAGCCATCTGTCTATCCCCAAGTTGGCCCCTTTCTACTCCCAGGAATAAATACATACCAGCCTGTACTGGATGGGTTGTACCTGACTGATGGTGGTTTGTGAGTCCACCCAGGGACTGCAGTCATCCTTTCTTGAAATAGAGTCAAAAGTTATTTGTAAATTGGAGTCTCTTAGGACAAGGCACAGCTCGAAAAACCACTATTTTTTATAATATGGAGTAGCATAGAACAGGGCACAGCCTGATCTCAACACCAACTAAACAGCAGACTGGCTAATTGTAGAGCAAAATTTCCTACGAGAGTCTTGCTAGGTTTGTTGCAACAATATGAAGGGTGTCTTTGAGAAGCAGGAGCACTGGGTACTGATTTCTGTACAGTACTGTTACTCAAACAAAAGGCCTCAGCCTTGTAGCGTCTACAGGGCAGCCTGTAGATGCCCTTCTCAAAATGCCAAAGTTTAGACAGCTTTTTTACTCACCCCAAAGTTTCCAGTCTACTAGCAGCAGCAGTATTTACATGTATGTAGAGCAGAGAGAAAGAATCCAGTGCTCCAGGCTGAACTACTAATTGGTCCACTCCACTTATCTGCCAGGCCTTATCTTCCTTCTGTTTTACTGTCTTGGAAGAAGGAAAGTGGTCATTAACAGTCCTGCATCAGCTTTAGGGCCGCAGCACACCTGCAAGGGTAAGGTCCTGTGACCTTCAGGCAAGGTCAAGGGAATGTTTCCACAAGTGCCAAACATTGTGATTTGCTGGCCCATTTTACTTCTTAAGAGAAAGGAAAAGTATTTTATGATTCCATTTGGGAGACTGAATTCTTAGTAGAAAAGGGCCTCTTGGGATATTTAATTTGTCTAGGCTACTAAATTGCTTGAAAATTCGGGCAGAGACTTCATAAACCTGTTGATCTTTGTTACCTTCTTTTTTATATCCTTTCAGATCATGTTTTTCCTTATCCTGCTCATTTTTTCCATTATTTTCCTCTCTGAATTTGTCTCACTCCAGACCCCCCAGAAGTTGTTGAACCTTGTTCCCAAATGTTGTCTCCAATCTTTTAGCTTAGATCCAATCTCCTTGCACTTCCCTGGTTCTCTTGTGCTCCAGTAGAAGCCGGTCCCTGCCTCCCCAAAATGATCCCTTGGTGGGGAGGGGCCTACTGCTAGGCTAAGCTTGCTGCCCTGGACCTGCCCAAAAAAAACCCAAAAACACGAAAACAAAAACAAAACAAAAAAAAACGGTTATACTGAACTCTACTGACCTTTGCCCACTTTAGATGACAAAGGAAGTAATAAAGTTTAGAAATGTGCCTGAAGAAGGTGGAGGAAGGGCCGCTGATTCTGCCAGCACTGTGCTACACAAGCCACAAGACCAAATAAGGGTGTGTGAACCACTTCCTTCTGTATTAGAGTTCAGGGTGCAGTGTGCAAAAGTGGGACTTGGTTCTCAGAGAGATAAGCTGTTACCTCACCCTGCTGGAACTCCACCGTGGCTACCTCTGCAAAGGGCTTGTCTGAGGGAAAGTGGCCTGCCTGCCTCTTCTTACTAGTGGAGGAAACGGGCCTTCCTTCTTTCATCTCCCACACCATAGGATTTCCAGAGTGTTTCCATGGTGCTGCTGAGGGACTGTAAAAGGTACCAGTAAGGATGAGTCACTACAATGTGTGGGGAAGGTCAGAGTTTAAGGATATTCTACTATTAGAAAAGCAAGCGTCATGGGCTGAGGCCAGCTTGTTTACTGAACACAGAGGTCCAGGGAGGACCTGGGAGTCTGGAGCATTTTCCAGTAGTACTAACACGGTTAAGTCCACTCTCAAGGGCTTAACAGGGTTGTCAGACCAAAAGCCCAGTCACAGTCGGCCTCCTCTGCTGTGTTGGATGGTTGCCAGAAACACTGGCCTCTTTCTCCTCAGAGGCCTTCACTGCCCTCATCTTCACCAGCTGCTGGTGGGCTTGAGTAACCACTGCCAGCTGCTCATTCCACCAGCTAGGCACACTGCCACCCCTACTTGGAATTCCTGACCTCTTGGCCAGCCCCTCTGTCCTTCCCCTGGCAAACTCTTTCACCTTGCAAGAACTCAAACCTCATCCGCACTCAGCCCTCGGCATCCTCAGAGACTGAACAGTGACCTGTATTCTTCCCAAAACAGCCCCATGCGTGGTACATAGCATATGCTTGCTCTGGGTCAGTTAAATGCACAGTGAATCTGTTCTCAGAGTTCTGCCTTAAGAGTCCCTGGCACCCTTATCTCCATATACCCACTGCCTTCCTGACAAACCCATGGCCTCAGACTCACTCTTCATCACCTGCTCTCTATCTCAGGGCTTCTGTGCTATTTCCGTCCTCCAGCGCCCAGGTGAGCTCAACCTGAAGTCCAGAGAGCAAACAGGCCACAAAGAAAAATACATACTTTGGCTCTTTCTGGACAGTTCTAAGGAGCTTTTCTTACAGCTTTTTAGACACTTGTGGGATCTCACAAGCCATGTCCATAATTGGACCAAATCAATAAAATCCCCTCCTTCCCTGCCTGAGCCCTCTATGGCTCACTCCTGCTAGACAGCCTATGTCTCCAGAAGATTGCACAGAGCTTGGCTTCAGTCTGGGCTCTGCTTTCTGGGAAACCTGTCGGGAGACTTCAGTATATTGGGAGCTTTTTATTTGGAAGTTCTCCCACTGGGTTGTCTTGTTTTGAAAATACAATTTCTTTTCATATTCCTATTCCTCTTTCACATGAGTTATTCTTTATGAGAAGACAAGTAAAAGTTTAGGGACTGGGGATTGTTTCTGGTGTACATATTAGCATTCCATATCTTGGGTTTATCTTCACTTTTATTCTGAATAAGCCCAAAAATCTGTGTTATCTTTGCAAGTTACAGTTCAAGATGTTGGAGAAATTGCCTCCTGCTGGTGAAGCCGCATAACTGCCAGCCCCTTGGTAACTTCGGCCAATGTTATACTAACATTGCTCTACTTGCTTAACTGTGACTTTAAGCTTCTCTCTTTTTCTTAACATACCATTCTATAAGTAAAGGGTCAGAGGGCACACAATCTCATATACTCTAAATTTAAACTAAATTTAACTCCATTTAAACTCTGCCCCTCGTCCTTCTCCACAGGCATCTTGCTTTATTTGATCTTGCATTTCATTCTTTCTGAGAATCAGAAAAATAGCTTCTGTTTTGACAGCTTGCATTCCTTCTTTGTAAATTGCCTGTTTTCCTTAAACAATCTTTTTTCTCTCTCTTTTGATACAGACTGGCCTCAAACTTGCAATCCTTCTGCCTCAGTCTCCTGAGTCTATATGTGTACACCACCACACTTAGCTTCCAACAGTCTTTAAGACTTTTAGGTTTTTATTAGCATGTGTTAATTGTACACAATAATGGGTTTCATCTTGACATTTTCAAATGTGTATTCAATGTGTCATTATCATAATCAATCCTCAAGACCCTCTCTCTGTTATCCCTCCCCTCCCACTTCTCTTTCTCTTCCCAGCTGGTCCTCCTCTACTTTCATGGCTTATTATTTTCATTTACTTTTATTTGTGTGTTTGACCCAGTGAGTTCACTTAGGAATATTTACCGGAACATGGGCACCTTACCAGTGCCTATACCACTGAAGGAAATGTCTCACCCTCCCCCAGCAACCATTAGCCCTCTATAGATCCTTATGAGTGGGTAGAACCTCATGAGTTCCTGATGAGTTGTGGAGAGCCCTGATCTTGAGCTTAAGTTCTGCTGTGTGTCTTCAGCTAATTCTCATTTGGGACAGCTGCTGAGCAAGGCTAAGTTGTAAAAAAGACAAGCCCAGAAGCAGTTCGTTTCAGGGAAGTCAAAGATTACTCAAAGAGACCTTCCTCTTAATCTCACAAAATAGGAGGTTGGCTTTATGGCTAACTAAAGAACAATAATGTTTTGTATATATTTTGATTTACCTTGTTGATTGTAACCTAGTGCTTAACCATGTGACTGTACCTATGCCTTCTACCTTGTGATTTCAACCCCGTGCTTGCAAGCACACCTGGTTTTGCCCCTTGTGATCGTTGCCTTGGCAACCTCACCTATGCCTCTGGTGGGGAAGGGTATAAGAAATGGACAATAAACTATTTGGTCAGTTTGGCCCCTGAGAACTCAAGATGTAGTGTGTGCGTGTTCTGGTTATTCAGGCTACCCTTGAACCAGCACTGTATGAACTGGTAAGCTGGCCTTATCAATGAGTTCAATCTTATGTGGGTTTTCTGAACATAATCACAACTGCTGAGAGTTTAAGAATGCAATGTCAGGCCAGGTGTGGTGGCCCATGCCTTTAATCTCAGCACTCAGGAAGCTCTATATAGTTCTGTCTACATACAGTTCCAGGCCAGCAAAGGCTGCTCAGTGAGACCCTGTCTCTAGATAGATACGTAGGTAGGTAGGTAGGTAGGTAGGTAGGAAGGAAGGAAAGAAAGAAAGAAAGAAAGAAAGAAAGAAAGAAAGAAAGGAAGGAAGGAAGGAAGGAAGGAAGGAAGGAAGGAAGGAAAGGAAGGGAAAGAAAGAGAAAGAGAGAGAGAGGGAGAAAGAGGAAGGAAGGAAGGAAGGAAAGGAAGGAAGGAAGGAAGGAAGATAGTAGATAGATAGATAGACTTCATGTCAGGACAAGAACTTTTTTTAAAAGTTTTTTAATGTGTATCTATGTACATGTGTGAGAGCACATTGTGTGCAAGTGCCTGTGGAGACCAGAAGAGGCATTGGATCCCCCAGAGTATGGGAGTTACAAGCAATTGCGAGCTATCTAACATGGGTTCTGGGAACTAAACCTGTATCCTCCAAAAGATCAGGAAACACTGTTAACTACTGAGCCACGTCTCTAGTGCCATTTTGTAGACTTTTAAAGACTATTTGGGTAGTGAGGCACATTGCCACTCCCTTGCCTAGCTCTGCATAGTCACACCCCCACCTGCACAGCCAAGACCTTGCCAGCAAAGCTTCTATGGGCCCCTTGAGTCTGGATGATTATAAAATGCTGATCAGTTGCCACTGAATATAATTGAAACAAAATAGGAAGATGGCAGCTAATCCTTCAGGACAAGGGGCTGGAGAGATGGCTCAGTGGTAAAGAGCACTGGCTACTCTTCCACAAATTTCAGGTTCCATTCCCAGCACCAACAATGCAGCTCACAATCATCTGTAACTCCAGTTTCATGGGATTTGATTCTCTCTATGGACTTCCTCAGGGTCCATGCATACAAGTGCACACACATGCATGCAGCCAAACATATATACATATAACATGAGAAAAACATTTTTAATTTTAAAAAAATGGATTTAGGCATGGTGATGTACACCTTTAATCCCAGCCAAGGAGACAGAGGCACGTGGATCTCTGTGAATTCAAGGCCAGCCTGATCTATAGAGTAAGTTCCAGGATAGCCAGAACTACATAGTGAGACCCTGTTCAAAAATAAAAACAAAAAACTAAGAATATCTGAGGGTGGCCAAGACGACTCAGCAGGTAAGGACGCCCCTGCTAAGCTCGATGACCTGAATTTGATCCATAGGACCCATGTGGTGGGAAGAAAGAACCAACTCCTACAGTTGACCTCCACATGCACACCATGGCAGGTGCTCATGCACACATGAACACATACACGTATGCATTCACACAAAATAAACAAACAAAAAATAATATTTAGAAAGCTCTCATACTTCCTTTGGACACACCCTTGGAAGTTAAGCCTTTTGTTGATTTTCCTTTGCTGGCTCTTTCAGGAAACAGCACAGGGTTGATCTGGGCTAGAGAGTCTCTGAATCAGAATGTTAAGGTGCAAAGCATCCCCTTGCATTCAGTCATGGAAGTTTTTAGGAACTCAAAGCTCAATAACTTTGTTACCCCTTCCTGGAGACTTCCATAAATCTGGACCTGGACAGTCATAAATTACAAGGGAACTGCTTTAGAATGCCTGTCTGCTGGGGTTGGACAGGTGGCTCTGCAATTAAGAGCACTGCTGCTCTTCCAGAGGACTGGTTCAAGTCCCAGCACCTGCATGATAGCTTACAGTGGTCTGTAACTCCAGTTCAGGGAATCAGACACCTCTTCTAGTTTCCGTGTCACCAGGTACATATGTGGTTTGCAGACACACATACAGGCAAAACAGTCATATAAATTTACAAAACAAAACCTGCCCATTGCTGGAGCAATCAATCACCCATTCATTTTATTTATTTATTTACTTACTTACTTACTTATTTATTTACTTATTTTACCTGTGTCAGAAAAAGAAGGCAATGCCTGACAGGTTTTTAAGTGTGAAGCCCAAAAACTTTTAGAGCTTGGCTTTTACTTGTCTCCAAATGTTGTTCCTGTGATTTCTAAGGAAGACAGTTGGTTACAGGATAAAATTGTAATACTCTATTGAATCTTTTTCTTCTCATAGAGTACATTTTCTCATCAATCCCTACTATGGGAAATATTTTGTTACAGTTTCATATTTGTGGATAGATTATTTTAGGACAAATAAAACACATCTGAGAATTAAGCTGTTTGGAATCCATCTTTTTTTTTTTTTTTTTTTTTTTTTTGTCTATTAGGGAGACCTTTTCCTTAAATTGAACTTGTCTCAATTTGGAAGTACTCCTAGTTTCCCTTCCTAAAACTTAAATCGGTAGTGTAAGATCAGCATCTCCTACTTTTAAACTTCACCTAGGACATGTAAGCATCAGACGCTTGATCAACAGAACAGAGAGGGAAGTTCCCAAAGACTGTCCAATTTTCTGCAAAGTCTTTATGCATGAATTAATAGTCTTTCCCTCTGTCCATTATTCCTGGTGCAGAAGTAAAATCTTGAACTGAAAGCAATAATCTTTAAGAGATTGATAATTTCAAAGATTAAAAATAAAACTTTTATGTGTACTGTGGCTCTTGTGAGCTTAGAGAGACCCATTAACCTGTGAACCTTGATAGTATGTTCTCAGGGATTCATCTCAATGGGACCAAGAGAGGCCTCTGTGTGTTCTCAACTTTAACCTCTGCTGGGCTTTGTTACTCCAACTATCGTGATGTAGATACAGAACTCAATATCACTGTTTCTTGGAAGGAATTCCTTTCACACCTTTTTCTCAA
>JAMJFZ010000755.1:0-88788 GCA_026225945.1 Cricetomys ansorgei
CTATTTAGTTACATGTGTTTTTCAGTTTTATAGGACCCCCTATTTAAATGAATACACACAATGGAATATATAATTTAATCTACAGATTATTAAATTTCTCTTTTAAATACTATTCAAGAAACTTGGTGCTTAATCATTGTTGAACTCAACCCATAATTTACACCTCAATTTTTAAATCTCTAATTTCCCAAATGATCTCTTTAAAGCTTTATTTTTAGCATTAAAGAGCCCATTAAAAACACATTTATGCAGGCAATTAAAAGGCATTACGTAGGACCAGCAGAAAACCATGGATATATTCAATTGCCCTTGCTTAAAATCAATCAGCTAACATGAGTCTGTAATTAACACCCATATGGTGGGAAAGCTTACCTTGGCTAGAAATGCAAGCTACTTCTGTTAGCCCTGGACTCAAAATGAATGAAAGTCAATCATGATTCTTCTTCATATGAGAATCATTAGGACAGCAAGGAGGTAGAGCAGCTGGGAGCCTTATAAGGAGAGCCAGAGGCTGCATGTCAGTCATTATGATGGGAGGTAAGGGATGTGTCAGGGATTAGGAGGGCCTTGTGGGAACCACAGGAGGCACTTTCCTTGAGAGAAGACTGCTCCTTTGTCCCTGGTTGCTTCATATTGCTGATATCTGTCTGCCTTGAACACCTGGCCCTCCAAATACAATATTTAGACTAATCCTTGTTTATTCACTCATAACCATTATTCTTTTTACACAAAAGGGTAGAACATACTAAACTTACTACTTAATTTGGCTTGTTCACAGTGACTAATCCTAGTAATTAAATTCATTTCTATATTTGATCCCAGACTTGAAACAGAGGGCCAAGAATAGTGACTTACAACTCATGAAGGAAATGAAAATAACTATCATAAAACAAACAAAAAAGATAGAAAAAGAAAGGAAGGAAGGAAGAATGGAGGAAGAAAGATAAGAAGACGATGTTGCAGGGTGTATGTATCTTCTCAGGATGGAGACAATCCCCTAGCTTCTGAGAGCTGCCAATGGTTTATAAATGAGTCGTCCTTTGCAGAGAGAGAGCTGTCTCTCCAAGGTCCACAGCCTCCCTCCCCAGGAAGAGCCTACATCTGCCAACTGGTTAATACAGGCCACAAAGGTTCAACTCACACACATTTTGATGGAGGCTATCTTCTGAAAAATCTGTCCCAGTTTCAACACTTTCATTGGCCCAGTGTAGTGGAAAACAGGAGAAATTTTTGTTGTTTTTGGTTTCTTTAAAAAACACAAAATGGCATTTGGATTGGGTTTGTGTTCCCATCCCAGGCATGGTAGATGTTTATGAGTTGGGTTTGGGATGTTTGATGCAGGTGGCAATAATTTGGTTAGGTGCAGTTGTTCTGGCACCTGTAAATTGTTTTGGGATTGCGTGCTATGTGGGTTTATGGGAACTTTAGGCTTAGGGCACAGGACAGGGTGGAGTGTTGTGTAGCTATTTCCTCTGAATTGAAACATTACCTCCTGGGATTGAGGGTGGGGAGGGGAGGTTCATAAGACTTAGAAATAAATGAAACTTACAAGATTCAGAGAGTTCCTAAAATGTACAAGATCCACAAAGGATCGCCACAAGGTTATATAAGCATTAACAGTTTCTAAGAAGAGAAGACTATCCAGCTGGCCCACCTGTCTGCAACTTGTGTAGGGAGCTTGAGGGATGCAATTTTTATAACTTGGTCATTCATAGTGGTGTGGGCCTTTTAGTGATGCTGTTGCAGATTCACACAAGCACCTATAATTAGCCCCCTCAACCGCACTTCTGAAATTAACTCCAATAAACTCAATAAGCTGTACTTCGGTGGAATTGTTTCTTTGGTCTCTTATCAGTGCCTCATTTGGGGTAAACATTTGTTGCTAGCACTCTAGGAAAAGTTATACAACTTCTATATAAAAATAACCTTTTAGATTTTCTTCCAAGTAAATCCTTGACATATTATAGATACCTTTTTATTCTTTTACCAGAGAAGCAGAGCATTAGGATAGTGTAAATAGAACATTTCGTGTGTTTTCTCCTTCTCATCTTATTCCTGCCAGCCTGTTCTATCTTGTCTTTGCTTACAATCACTTGCTTTTTGTCTTAGGGTTTCTATCACTCCTAGGAAACACCATGGCCAGAAAGCAAGTTGGGGAGGAAAGGGTTTGTTTGGCTTATACTTCCATACTGCTATTCATCATCAAAGAAGGTCAGGGCAGGAACCTGGAGGCAGTAGCTGATGCAGATGCCATGGAGGGGTGCTGTTTTACTAGCTTGCCTCCCATGGCTTGCTGAGCCCTGCTTTCTTACAGAACCCAGGACCACCAGCACAGGGATGGCACCACCTACAATTGGCTGGACCCTCCCTCATCAATCACTAATTAAGAAAATGTCTTACAGCTGGATCTTATGGAAACATTTTTCTCAATTAAGGTTCTCTCCTTTCAAATAACTCTAACTTGTGTCAAGTTGACGTAAGACTAGCTAGCACACTTTTTCATTTATTGTCTTCTCTTTTTCTCCTCTTTAAAATCTTATTTTTTTAATTTGTCTTCTGTTTTCAGCATGCAGTCTAATACCTGTAATTCTGGCTCTTGAGAGGCTGAGGCAGGAAGTTCATGTATTTGAGGCCAGCCTGGGTTACACAACAAAATTTTAATCTCAGTTTTTAAAAAATCAGTGTGCATTAGACATACACAGGTTTCATTATGAGATTTGCACACATACACATGATACAATACTCTGTTTATATTCACCAAATTAACTTCTCTGCTCCCACCTGTTTCCTGCCATTTTCTTCTGTTTTTTCAAATAGCTCACCTTCTATTTTCACGGTTTTTTTTATCTATCTAAATGCCATACAAGACAGTGAACTTTCAATAATTATATCAATTATTTTCCTATAATTTTTCACAAGATGGACCTTAATTGAAGTTTCCAAATCAACCTCTGGGTCTCAAATACAGCTAAAATGTTAGGGACATGTCCAGAGTCTCACAGGACTGGAATTTTCTGGCTGAATCTACCACTTCATTGGCTCCTCTTTCATTTGGTCCTCATGTTCTTCACAAACAGTCTCCCTTGTATTTTTTGTGTCTTTTGTAGTTGTTCTTAATATTACACACGCCACATGTGAGCAAAGGCATTCAGAAATTGTCTTTCTGAATCTTACTCATTTCGATTAACATGATGATCTTCAGTTAAACCCATTTTCCTTAAAGCAATAGTTAGGTTTTAGGGTGAGAGAGGAAAGGAGATCCTAGGGACAAGCTCTGAGTTGAATTGTCCTTTAAGCAATGTCAGCAACAACATGATAGAAAGGTCTGATGTAGTGTTAGTACCACAAGACAAAACAAGCTGTCTTCTTTTAAGGTCTCTTGGGAGGAAGCAGAGGGAGCCTGGTCTGTACGTGGCCTGTGCTGCAGGATGGAGGTAGTAGAGTGGGGAATCCATGACATATATACCATGTGACAGGGGTCACTCTCTGGATCAGGGCACAGGGCTTAGTTAATGTGTGGTCCATATTATGTGACAGGGCTCACTCGTTCCACCTATAGTCAGCTGGCCATTTAAGGCTCAGTTACTTGCAGAGTATGTTTCTAAAAAGGTCCAGCTTCCCTGCGTATGTGACATAACATTTACACTCCTAGCCTTTTTGTTTATTAAAAAAGGAAGAAAAGGAAAGGGGGCTGATGGTCTAGGGGTTAGGGCATTGAAAACCACTTTGGCTCTTTCTTCATGAATTGGGCCATCATTGGTTTAGAAGAAACCACCCCCTCTTCCTTTAGATAAGAGGGTTGTTAAGGCTGACAACAATATCTTGGGATTCTGGGTATCAGCCAGAGTCAGCCTTGCACAACAAAGTTAGGTATTTTCTTTAAAGGTTCCTTAGGAGGAGGGAGGAGGAGACTTTAATGTGTGGCCCATGCTACATAGCAGTGCTAGGGAAACAGGGCATACGTAACTCATGGTATATGACAGGAGTCACTCTTTCTCTGGATTATGGAGTGGGGCTTGGTTAACATGTGACTCATATTACATAACAGGGGTCACTTGTCCTGCATATAATCATCTGGTAATTTCAGGTCTACTTACCTGGAGAGCCTGTTTCTCAGAAGGATGGGCTTCCCTGCCTATGAAATAATGACATTTATCTGTTATTTCATTCTTCTTTTTGTCAGAGTAGTATTCCATGTGCATAGAAGCCACATTTTTTTTATCCATTCATTTATTGATAGGCATCTAGGCTGAGCACATAATTTGGTTATTGTGAATAATGTCATGTCTGTTGAGTTCATTTGTCCATGTACTGATTGGGATCAGAAGCCCTCTTTGACCTCAATGGGTACTGTGTGCACACAGTGCACAGACATACCTGCAGGGAAAACACCCATTACATAAGATAAATAATTTTAAAAGTCATCATTGATCTTGACTAAATGATACAATTCCTCTACCCTGTCTTAGAACTCTGATATCATGCCCTTCACATGATCCTCTGCATTGGTGAGACTTTCCACTTAAACACCTTCTTCTTCCTCCTCCTCCTCTTCTTCCTCCTCCTCCTCCTCCCTTTTTTTTTCAGAGGCAAGGTGTCTCTGTTGTAACTCTGGCTGTCCTGGAACTCACTCTGTAGAGCAGGCTGGTCTCAAACTCAAAGAGATCCACTTGCCTCTGCCTCCTGAGTTCTGGGAGATGTGCCAGCACATACTGGCCTGGCACATGCTCTTGCTTCCATGCTTTCTCCTCTCTCCACTGTTGCCATAGATTTTTTTTCTCCTGTGGACTCTGTGTGTCTCTGGAACCATAAACCAAAATAAATCCTTTTTTTTTCATGTTTTTTTTTTCCCCAGGGCATTTTATTATAACAACAGAAAAGTAACTAATACAAAAATTAGTACCAGGAGTAGGGTGTTGATGTTATAAGCTTGTTCATAAAGCTTTTATGAATTTTGTGGGAGAATTTGTAACTTTGGATGGAATATCCATTGAATGTTGGAAGCAGAGATTAATGAGGTATTCTAATGGGAGTGTGAAAAATAAGACTTATGAGAGAAATGTAGACATGAGAGGCCTAGCTTGTAAGATTTAAGAGGGAAACAAAGGCTCCACTAGCAACTAGGTTAGGGGCCCTTCCTGTGATATTTTGGCAAAGATTCTGGCTTCATTTTGACCATGTCCTGGAAATTTTCATGAGGCAGAATTAAAAAGTAGTGAACTAATTTATTTCACAGAGCCAGTTTTTTCTACTTTGTGGGTCTCAGGAATTGAACTCTGATTGTCAGGCTAGGGAGCAAGAAACTTTACCTGGGGAGCCATCTTATTAGCTTTAGTCCCCATTTTTCTTGCTGCATACCACCTTCTCAGACTCTCATTCCAGTATTGTTAAAGGTATGTCAATTAAGACTGAATTTAGTATTTTTAAGGGAAAATATGAATTGAATAGTTGGCTCACATGATATTATTCTATATTTCCATCAAGTAGAATAAGTGCATATTAGTTTGTTAGCTCAATGATTGTCAGGAATTTGGGTTTGTTGTTGTTTGTTTGTTTTTTTCAATCTTTCTTCATCAAATTGAGCTCTGGACCTTCATCCTTTGATAAGTTCAGGATCCAAAAGAGCTGCCCAGATGCCTGTCATCATTCATGTCTGTTCTTTGAGCAGGAAGACAAAAGACAATGAAAAGGGGGTGTTTATGTTAGGGATTTGTGGGCGGGATTTCCCTAGAGTTGAGACAGTCATCTTTAGAGACTATTTCAGAAGTCTTGTCAACAAACTTTCACATGAATTTCCTTGGTTATTAATGTGTGGAAAGGATAGAATTTTTAGTTAGATTTGTAGCATCTCTGGTGACAATTGATGTTGGTTACTATTGTAGAAGTTTATTTTTAGTTGTGTTTAAAATAATTGTTTTATGCACTGTTGGGTGAGGGGCTACTTAGGTCTTGGCCTTTTCTAAGGTCTGCAGTTGGATGTTTATGTTTGGGGATTTTGATTGCTCATGATCTGCATGTGCTATCAGTAGAACACCTGAGGAGTTCTGTATCAATAAAAACACCTGAGCTTAGACTCTCAGGGTTCCACTGTCCAGGATGGCACTTGCCATAATAGTGATTCCCTCTGCTGAGGTCTGGCAGGGTTTGCAGCTATGAAAATGCCTCCATGTCTTTCTTGGTGAACCTCCATAGCAGCATACTACTACAAGTTACTGACAAAAATGTAGAATAATGCAAGGGTGGGCAGCTAGGCTCTGCTTTACAGGAGTTAAATTAATATAGCCAGGCAGTGGTGGTGCATACCTTTAATCCCAGCACTCAGGAGGCAGAGGCAGGCATATCTCCAAGTTAGAGGCCAGCCTGTTCTACAGAGTGGCTTCCGGGACAGCCAAGGCTACACAGAGAAACTCTGTCTCGACAAATCAAATGAATAGTGATGATGATGATGAATGACAACTGACCATGGATGTACGGAGGTAACAGGAAGTGGTAAGGAGTGTGATGGTCAGAAAAACTCAAGTCTCTTCTGAGAATCTCAGACATATCTGGTCATTGTTATGTGGAAACAGAGTCTGCAGGGGTCCATTGCTCCAGTTTTCTGACATAATACGGCCATCTGGATTTATGTGTGGACTCCTTAATTTCAGACTAACATTTGCATTTTAATGAAATGATACATCTAGACCCTGCAATCCTCACCAACCCTCCAATTGTCGATCTCCAGCCAAGAGGAACCAGTTCTCCTTGAGGCAACATCTTAGGAAACAGTGCCACCATAATTAAGAAATGGTCTCTATGACTTTGCCGTTTTGGAGGTGAGGAGGGGGTCTTGAAATAAAGGGGTAGGTGAGCAGGAGAAGTATTTATCCCCAAGGCAGATGCCAATCAGCTACCTACTTTTATCTTCTCTATGGTAGAAAGAAGAGGCTATCTCTAAATATAGGGTAGACAATATTTTTTTAAAGGCCAATTCTGTTTAATTAACCCTTCTCTGCTACATATGAATGACAGAACTCACCAACCTCACCCTCTGCCATTCTTTGCATTTTTCTGCTTTGGCCAGAAGGTGACAGCAAGTATTGGCCAGAAGAGGTAGTAAATTTACACCTTTGGAATTATGATTTTTTTTCTGTGTAAACAAAACAATGAAGGTGGGGAGAGAGCAGAGGGGTTGGGAGGGAGCTTAGGTGATGGGTTCCAAAAAGCCACTGCGTAGGAAAAGTTACTGTCCTGATATTCTGCAAAACAGTCGAGTGATTATGTTTTACAACTTACTATTTGTTTTAGACAAGGTGTTATTATTTAGCTCAGATAGACTTCAAACTTGTGATTCTTCTGCCTGAGCTTCTTAAGTGTTATTATCATATATTTTATAAAAAGCTAGGAGAGGAGATATCTCAACCAGAAGAAATGATACACATTAAGGAGATTAAATGCTAGTTACCATATTTGACCTTTGTGTACATGTATCAAATTATCACATTGACCCTACAAATAGGTATGATAATTAAAGGTCAAAAAATATTTCTAAAAACTAAAGACAAGAAATGAAAGGGATTTACACTTGCTTCACACATTACTTCTCACGCTGGTTTATCCTTCAGAAAGGATCAGGGTGAAGGGGTGACTGTGTGAAGTAAAAAAGCAAAGGTTTTAATTTACTCCATGATAATACAGTGTGCCATTTAATGTCCACTGCCAAACAAGGGTTATTTATTTTATTCTTAACTCTGAAGGCCGCTCCCTAATAAAATTACAGATAGCTGGATCCTCTTTAGGTAAATATTTAGCAGTATCAGGACGTGAAGAAACAGACATGAAATATTTACATTATTTTCTGGATAACTACCATGCTCGCTCAAACCCGATCCCCTTAAAATGTATTGCTGTTGGAGCTTCTCTTCCTCTTCCTCCCTCTTCCCTCCTCCTTCCTCCTCCTCCCCCTTCTTTGTAACTAGGAATTGACTTAATGCTGCCTTGCACTTGCTAACCAAATGTTTTGCTGCTTCTGATCTTAATCCACAGCTCCTCCCACCCTGCCTACCCTTTTCCCTTTTAGGACATACCCTAACAGAGCTCATGCACTTATGATTGAACTTATGATTTATGATTCTTGAACTTATGATTCTCCTGTCTCAGCCTCCCAAAGAGCAGGATTATAGGTCTGTGCTACCAGGCTCTGCTTACTGCTGAAGAAGCAAGTAATGGAATACACATGAGTAAAAGTTACTAGCAAAAATTCCTATTTACATTAAGCAAAACTTGGAGATTAGGAACATAAAAGATTTTGAGAGTTTTTACTGTGTCACCAATGAAAAGAAGCTTCCCCTAGTACAGTAAATTGGATTAGATTTGGTCTATGGAACAATCATCTCTGAACTTGTGCTTTAAAGTCAAAAGTTTTAATAGATATAAATACAACATAAACCAGCTCTTGCTAACTTGTAAAGTAGGAAGCATGACAGGGGGTCGGGCAACAAGGGTACAGATTAAATATGATGTAGCACTGACGAGAAATTGCAATGGAATTCCATCATTTGCGGGAAAATGGGTGGAAAGGTGGCACATTGTGTTAAGTGAAATAAGCCAGATGCAGAAAAGCAAGTGCAACACATGTTCTCATATATGTGGAAAAAACACCCTAACCTGAAAGTAGAAGAGAGGCTATTAGGAAAGGGAGCTGGCAAGGAAGAGAAGGAAGGAAAGGGAGAAGAGAGACGTGATGACGCATGTATGCACTTGCGTAAATCCCATCTATTTGTGCAATTAATTTGTGTTTATAATTGTAGGAACAAGAAGTAGGAATTGGCAAATCACCAGTCCCTTTAGATGTTAGCAAAGTTGGCATTTTAGTTGTCTGGGTTTATTAAGAAACTCAAAGGGCCCTAAAAAAATTACTAGAGGAACAGAAACGATGCCATGATACTTTAGAAAAGATTAAGGTCTTTGGGTCTTTGTTGGGGGAAAAGGACAAATATATGGAATCTTAGAGGCGTCAGGGTTAGGGGGAGAAGGTAGCCTTTACCTACCATGATTTTTTTTCCTCTCTTCTATAATACATCCAGACCTCCCTCCTGCCCTCCCTCCACTCCTCCCAACTCCCTCTATCTCCCCTCTCCCCCAGATCTACCCCCATTTCTTCCACCCTCATCCCCACCCCTACTTTTCCTCAGAAAAGAGCAATACTCCCAGGGTTACTTTTCAAATAGGGCATAACAATATGGAACAAGGCCAGGAAGGAATTCCTATGTCAAGGGTGGGCTAGGCAATCCAGCAGGAACAAAAGGGTCCCAAGGGCAGGTAAAAGGACAAGAGATCTTCCCACAAGCCAACTTGTAGGAGTTTTGTTCACTTCAGTCTCCGTGAGTCCCTAAGTGCGTCATAGAGTCAGTTCTCCTGCTGTCATCGACCTCTCCGTTCCCAACAACCCCTCCTCCCCCTTTCCAGCAGGATTCCCCAAGCTCTGCATGATGCTTGGCCCTGGGCCTCTGCATATGCTTCTATCAGCTGGAAGAAGCCTTTTTGATGAAGATTGGGCTAGGCACAGATCTAGAAGCAGAGCATAACATTATTAGAAATCATCTCCAAGCTATCTAGACCCTAGTTCCTGACCTCCTCTGCATATCAGGCATGGATTCCCTCCTTTGGCATGGGGTTCTGTTTTCCATTGTCCCAGCAGATCCTGCAGGGATAATAGGATGAAGGTTTTGTGCTGGCTGGGATGGTGTCCCAGTCCCACCACTGAAAGCCTTGCTTGGTTACAGAAGATGGCCAGTTCAGGATCCCTATCCCACATTACTATAGGGTCTCCCCTATAGAATCCAGTGAGTTTTCGTTGCACTAGGTCTCCTTATCACCCCCCCCCCCGCAAATGTCTTCCAATTCCAGTCATCTCTCGATATATTCTCTCCCTCCACCCGGCCCTCCATCACCTGGTTCATTCTGTTTCTGTTCCCATCCTCCCGGATACCACCTGCACTGGTTCTATTTCTTCTTTACCAGGGAGAACCCCACTGAGGCCCTCCTTGTTGCATAGTCTCTCTGGGTCTGTGGGTGGATTGCAGTGCCTTTGTCTTTTGTGTAACAGTTAATGCCCACATATAAGTGAATACAAGCTCTATTTGTCTTTCTGGATGCTTCTTTTCTAGTTCTATCCAGTTTCCTGCAAATTCGTTGTCATTTTTTTTGGTAGCTGAGTAATACAGCATCGTGTAACAATTTTTTTAAAAATCCATTCTTCAGTTGAGGTGCATCTAAATTGTTTCCAATTTCTGGCTATTAAGAATAAAGCTGCTTTTTTTTTTGAGAGAGAGAGAGACTCTTTGTAGAGTTGAACTTTCTGTGTAGACTAGACTGGCCTTGAACTCTCAGAGATCTACAGATATCTGCCTCCCTAGTGTTGAGATTAAAGGCCCGGGCCACCACACCTGGCTCCCACCTTGCTTGTCTGTGGAAATCCCTTTCTTTTTGTCTTCTCATGTTTATCTGGCCCCTGCTTGTCTGCTTCCAAGGTCCAGGGCTCTTGACATTTTGTTTAAAGGTTTTATTTTTGAACTGATCTTCTTGTCATGCATTTCTTCCCTTCAGAGATCTGAAGTTGATCTCTTGGTAACACCTGTTCCCTGGCTTCTCTGGAGAGAGATGATTTTTGACATTTTATGTTGGATCACAGACAGCTTCATGAGACTCATGAAAGCTACAGATTTTCACCCCAGACAAGTGGATTGTGTCCCCAGCTCCCTGGTGAATTTGCCTTGCTCTAGAGAGAAGCAGGCTTTCGTGTAACCATTTTTACAACATTCAAAGAGCAACATGGTCTTCTCCAAGCACCCTCACCACTTTCCCAATTACTTCTTTCCATTCTCTGTTCCTTTGTCTATCTAAAATGAGCAAATATTGAGCACCTGCTCTATGCCGGTCATGAGACATAAATGAGAGCAGGACACTATGCCTGACTTCCGGGCTATATTTGTAAATGTGTGAGTTCTGTAAGGGAAGTGGCATTCAAACTGAGTGTGGGTCTTAGGGTTGGATCCAAACCTCAGCTTTGCTAGTGCTAGTCACCTTAATAGCCTGCTGTGGTCATGTATATCCTCTGAGGCACTAGAATCTCAGAGTTCAAAGCTAGCCTGGGCTATGTAACAAAGATTCTGTCTCAAAAAGCAAAAACCACAACATGTGCGTGCATGTGCGCGCATGCTCACACACACACACAAAACAAAACAACAGCCCCAAATAAGAAGAATTGGCATTCTTGTGTTATTACTGTCATTTCTCAGCTAAGCAAACCGGACTTAATTATATAAGGTTTTTTATTAATTATGTAAGCTTTTTTATCCCCAATTCTTTGGGAGGGAGTATAGTACATGTAACTTGATTTTTCTCAACCAATTGTATTTAAAGGCAAATCATTCTATATCAGAAAGTGATGAATAAAGAGAACCACAGAATGAGGAAAGCAGAGAGATGAGATAGGAGACTCTCGAAAGAACGAGAATGGTAAGGACCCGAGGTAAGGCTACGGTAATAGGGATAAGAGTTGTCAAATATATTTTGGGTCTAAATTATAGACTTTGGTGGTCAGTTAACAGGGAAAGGATAAAGTTAAGATGCACAAATTTGTCGCTTGGGAATTTTCTGGGTAGTGATGACACTGACTTCATTCATAACTACAACAGGACAAGCATCGAGAGAAGATAGTATGATACTATATTAGATGCAAGGTGCCTTTCTGTTTCTATAAGATTTGGAAATATGAGTCTGGAATTCAGGAAAAGGCTTCCCCTGGAGAGCATAGGCTTGAGGATTGTTGACTTTGGTGTTAAAGTCATGAGAATGGGTGAGATCATCCATGAGAGTGAGTATGGTATGAAGAAATTGAAAGACCACCAAGTAAAGGGCACAGGGAACAGGGATTTTGAATGAGAAGTAGAATCTAAGGAGGACCAGATGAAGGTTACTGGCACTGTCTCTGATGCAGAGAATAGCAAGTGAAGAGAAACTGGGGGGGCGACATGCCTCTGCCTCTCTCCCTCTCCCTCTCCCTCTCCCTCTCCCTCCCCACCCTCTCTCTCTCTCTCTCTCTCTCTCTCTCTCTCTCAAGAAAAAAACTACTGCCTGGCTAAGGGAGATGGCTAGTGGGTAAAGCTCTTACAGTTCAAGGTGAGGACCTGAGTTCAGAACCCAGGTGAGCATAACTCCCAAGCTCCTATTGGAGCAGAGACAAGAGACCTGTAACCTCACAGGACAGCTTGTGGTGAACAAGAAGTCTCATCTCAAACAAGGTGGAAGGGGAGACTGACACCCAAGTTTGTCCTCCACATATGTGCCATGCATGCCTGAGCCCACACTCATGCACGCATGTACACACACAGAGTTTTTTTTAAAGTTATTGTTTCTTTAAAATAAAAGGCCGAATGTCTAGTGAGTGCTAGACACTCTTCTAAACGTTGGTCTCAGTTCCTCCATGGAGAGAGACTATTAGACGGTACCATCCTCTCACATCTGCCCATGGCCACCCCTGTACTAAGCCAGGATCCCACCCATGCTGTGTGATGTTTCTGTGCTCTTTGGGTTGTTGTGTTGGTCTAGATGTCTAGCCCTGGACTAATGTCCCCTCGTTTTAATCATTCAGTTATGAACTTTACAAATCCTCTCCATTTTTCAGGTAAAGATGAGTTATTACACAATCAGATGAAGATGGCTATAGTCACATTCTCAGTGCTCAAGGTGTGCATTAAATTAAATATTATGTTCATATAGAGCTGCCTTTGAAATGTGATTAAAGAGTTAACACGGCATATGGTGTGCTTCCTTTTTCTTCATTTGATCTACATAAATCATGTTCCTTTAGACAGTGATTTCCATGCCTGCCTGAGTATCAGAAGCACCTGGGGAACTTTTTAAGAAATATAAATTTCAGAGCTTTGTCTCAGATGAGCTGAACTGGATAGGATGGGCATGAGGTTTAAAGAAGAGGTGTGTGCGACAAAATCTTTCTTAGGTGACTGATGAAGTCACAGACTGACATTTGAGAATCCCTGCATTTAGAAGTTCCTAGAGTATTGACTAAATGCACATCATTTATATTGGAGTGCTTATTTGAAACCAATTTTTTTTTAAAGGAAGCAAGCATTTTATTATGAAACAATACATTCTGTTACAAAAAAATATGAACACGGTAGAAACAGTATGGTAGAAGATCATCATTTCCCCTCATACAGATGTATGGTGCACTGTAGTTTTTCAGTATTTAATAGATTATCTCTTTTTCTAAAAGTTAGATCATTTTATACCTTGGAAATTTAGACTTCTGATATTTAGATTAAGACTTGACTTTGGGCCAGCTGTCATGACACATCCCTGTAATCCAAGCTCTGAGAAGGCAGAGGCAGGAGGAGCTTAAATTCAAGGTTAACCTTGGCAATATAGCAAGAGACTGTCTCAAGATTAGAGAAAGCAAGCAAGCAAGCAAGCAAGCAAGCAAGCAAGCGAGCGAGGGAGGGAGGGAGGGAGTAAAGAATGAAAGAGAGAGAAAAGCAAAAAAAATACTTTGTATTGGGGCTCAATAAGTCCCAGGCATTCTAAAAGCTGGGACTTGGGTTTAAATTCCAGCTCTGGCCTTTACTAACATCCTTGAACAATTTGTTTAAGCCCCCAACTCAAGTTTTCTCATCTACAGATAAAAATATTGCTTATGTAATAAAATCTTGTGAAAATTAAATTGTTTTCTTATAATGCTTGTAAGAGACTTAGCCATGGCATGAAAAATAAGCTCTAAAAATATTAACTTAAATTCTTTAACTTTTAAATATTTTTAGAGAAGTTTTAGTTTCACAGTATAGCAGAAACTACAGAAAGTTATCACATCTTCCTGGTCCTCCAACACACACACATCTTCCCCTATGAGCAGCTACCCCACCAGAATGATACATTTTTTACAGCCCATTACTTACATTGGTATGTCATTATTGTTCAAAGTCTGTGGTTTATGTTAGGACTGCGTTTTTGCTGTTGTATGGTCTATAGGTTTGACAAATGCACCAAGACAAGTATCTACCACCATGGTTACAGTACTGGATAAATTCATGGCACCATCAATGTTATAATCCTGGGTGGCTTTATGGTGCCATCAGGGTTACAATGCCAGATATCCTTTTGGGGGGGATATTTATTTATCTGTATTTATGGTGTGAGTGTTTGCTTGCATAGATGTATGTGACTGTGTGTCTGTGCCTGAGGAGTCATAGATGCTTGTGAGGTGCTGTGTGGACTCTAAGAACCAAACCCTGGTCCTCTGTAAGAGTATCAAGTGCTCTTAACCTCTGTGCAATCTCTCCATCCCACTACTGGATAGTTTCTTATATGATTAAAAAATTATTTCTGATTAATACATAGAATTTCACAGTATTGCTATATGAATATTCACTTAGCTAATGTTTCATGTACATTTAGGTTGTCCTGAATTTTCCTTGACTGTTAACTGTCTACAAACAACATCCTCATACACATATTTTGTATTTATATAGGTATAAATATTTTTATATTTATATGAGTATGCATAAGGCAATGGAGTTTTATTGACTAGCTCCACTCATAGATTATATTTCCTCTAATAAGTAGTGTCTTAGTTGCTTTTCTATTGCTATGACAAAACATTAAAACGATTTAATTTGGTTTATGGTTTCTGAGAGTTAGGTCCATGACAGGGCTGGGAACATCTGAAAACTCACATCTGGATCTGTAAGCAAAAGGCAAAGAGTGTGCTGGGAATGGTAGGAGTCTTTTGAAACTTCGAAACCCACTCCCAGTGACACACCACCTCAAACAAAAACACAGCTCTGTTGTTGGAATGGGTGTCGAAAGGTAGTTGGCCAGAAGGCAGATGGATGATATGTGGGTTCAATAATGACAAGTAAGACACTCTCCATTATTCAAGCCTGATTTCTCCATGGCAGAAGGAACAGCCTCTGAACCTCTGGGGCTGAACCTCTGAACAGAACCTTGGGTGCCAATTATAGTTGTTAGTCTGTCTCATGTGGGTTGGTAAATAACAAGAGACAATTCTCTGAGATGCAAGCCAGAATAACCTAGGCCAATGGCTACAGTCTCCATGCCCTGAGCTCTGGACTGAACTGAACTGCCAACCCAGCCCTTAGCCTGGTTGCTTAAGTGATTTATTGATTTGAAAGCTCCACCCTCAGACACAAAGTCTTCTTTTACATTGATTAACAGAATCTTATAATCCACTTCTCCAGGTTGGCTGACCTGTTGCCACTAGGTGAAGGTCAAGACCAAGAGACTTGGGTGTTTCCAAATTTCCTTATTAGACTCTGAGGAGGAATTACAGAAATTCCTTTCATTAGCTTTAACACAAACAGATGAAGATAACAGAGGACAGAATAATCCAAGCATCAATTTCTTAGACAATAACTGGTTCCTCATACTAACATTCTTTCTACATTCCAAAAAGCTATACTCAGAAAGCTGGATCACACATGCTATTGAAGGTGATCTACCATATTGCCAGATCAAAATATCAAAAGATCAAATGCTTGTTCTACTACACAGCTCTTAATCCTTCCCAAACAGGTCCACCAACTAGGGACCAAGTATTCAAATCTATGAACCTACAGGAACCATCCTCATTCGAACACTAACAGACAGAAAATGATTTTTCTCTGTACTTGCCCACACTGGATATTTTTTTTAAAATCTTGATAATAGTAAAGGCAAAAATTATATATAATATTGATGTCACATGATTTTAAAACCTAAACTTAGAATTTCCCCATGTGTTCCTGGTCTCTTCCTTTGACATATAGTTAAATTTCATGTTTCATCTTCTCTAATATTGGGTGGCTTCTGAGTCTCTTTGACTAATATTATGTTTATATTATTATATTCTATTAATATAATCTATTATATTATTATTTACCTTCTGCAAACAAAAGACAGGAAAGCAGCATACCCCCCACTCCTCTCTTTCCTTCTCCATCCCTCACTTTCTCTCTCTTTCTCCCTCTCCTTCTCTTTCTCTTCCATCCCCCTCCTTTGCTCCTCCCTCCCTTGCCCTTCCCTCCTTCACTGCATTGCTCTCTCCCTCTGCCTTTCTCTCACCCATTCCTGTCTTTCTAAATCATCTAGAAGAGAAGTGGATGGCAGCTATCACATTTTTCTTAACATCTGTTGGGAGTAGAAAAAGTGTCTTGATTCATAAGTCCTTTCTTCCCAAATCAAGTCTTCTTCTACAGCATGTAATTGTTTTGTTTGGATTTTCAAATGCTGTGCTGTTGCTAATAGAAAGTGCCATAGCTTGCATGAGTGCCAGTAGTAGCCAATTATATACTAGATGACCTGCATTGGCACAAATGAGTTCAACAAAATGTGTTGTGCTTTGGAGAGATACAATTTTGCTTCAATAAATTGTGCTTACATGGGATGTAAACTCAGGATAGAATCATACTGCTATCTAGACTAAAGCAATGGTAGCAATGAAAGCATTAAAAAATGAAGTCTGCAGAACCCATTGCTATTCTAGATATCTTACTATTGAAGCATAAGTAGTAGCATAATGCCCATGAGAAGGGAATCCATTCTTTAATTTCAAAATTGACTACATCTAATTTTACCAAAGGAAATCTCTTCTCATTGTCTCTTGGAGGAGTAAAGGATTAAAATATCTACTAAACAAGCATGCAGCATTCTAACTCAAATTTTATGTTAAACAAATCAAAGTATTTGTTGTTTATTATGAAAGTAAATTGTACTTTTAGTGTACTTTCTGAGTTCTAAGATGAATTCAGTTAGCTCACATCTTGGGATCTCAATGCTTTAAAAAAATGATT
This sequence comes from Cricetomys ansorgei, assembly GCA_026225945.1. NCBI lineage: Eukaryota > Metazoa > Chordata > Mammalia > Rodentia > Nesomyidae > Cricetomys > Cricetomys ansorgei. Next base: position 16,848 of record JAMJFZ010000755.1, read on the forward strand.
AAAAATAACTATCTGAAAAAATACTTTTAGTGGCTTGAATCTGAGGCCTACCAATAGCATTGATATATTGCCTTTGCAGTTCACCTCAAAGAGCTAATGCCATACTTAAAATAAAAACTATATGTGTTAACATAACACACAACCATTGTAATAAGAGTATAAAATCTGAAGCAATGAGAAAACATTTATTCATAACCATGAAAAGTAAAGCATACGTATAAAATATGATTGCAGGACTACATATAGAATTCAATCAAAATGTGTTTGTTTGGAAGATTAAATTTCTTAGCTTTACCACTATGTTGTCTTTTTAATAAACAATTACTGGTAGTAAGGTCAAATAACGGAGAATGCCCAGTGTTTATTCAGTTACCCGGCAGTCATGTCTCTCATTAAACACATACCAGCAAATCATGTGGTTAACGTTTATATTATGCACAGTAGATTTATTCCCTGCAGTCTTTTATTCAGTTATTGCACGTTACAAAAGATGCTAACGTTGTGTGTATGAAAAGTGGTTGGTTACAATTTATTTTTTAAAATTACGAAAGGTAAGTTTTTGTTGTCTTCACTATTCATTTTAAAATGTGTTTTTATTAATTATTTGAGAAGTTCATATATGCCTTCAATGTATTTAATCATACTCACCCCCTTGGTCTTGTAACAATTTTGGTCACTTGCTCATATATAGGTTTGAATAGAACAAGAGCAATAATCAAATGGCTGAGTTGCCCAGCCAGAATGGATACTCCCTCGAACCCTGCAGACAGAACCATGCTTAAATATTGGAATGAGTAGCCACTTCAGTGCAAGAAATGTGCTTCTAGAAATATGTTGAATGGAGCCCCAAACTTTGGGATGTCAGTCAGTCAGCACAACTTAGGGAATGAAATATTCTGTTAAAGGAAAGCACAGATAGCTTTAATTTGGGCAGTTTCCTTTAGAGTCTTATTTTCTATGTCCATAAAATAAGCAATTAAAGTAATAAGATAATGACTTTGAGAAATCACTACACGATTTTCAGCATGAAAGAAGCCATGGGCTTCATAATTAATAAATTATTAACATATTTCATTAATATACTTGTATATTATAGGCAAATTTTGTCAATTTCCATGAGTCCTCTGACTTACATTTGACTAAATAATGGAGATTTCAGGTGAGATATGCTGATTTGATAAAAAAAAAAAAAATCACATGAGAGACAAAAGGTGAGTGAAATGTCAAATGTATAGGAAGTTACTTCTGGGTTTCAAAGCTTTATTTGAGCTCAATGAAAAAGAAAGCACGTGCTGCTTCTAGAAGAGGGCTCAGTTAAGACACTTTCTGTATTAGGTCCTACTTAGTTTTATGCTATTTTGTTCAATATTTGCAATGTCAACTTTCATTAATTTATTAGTCCTGTGAAGTTTTTCCTCATTTTTTTTTTTTCATTTTCAATTCAGTTTTCTCTCTGTAAGACAGAAAACACGGAGGAATTTCAGTTGGTCTCCGGCTCATTGACCTCACCTATAAGATTTCATTGACTTGCCAGCTGCAGTCTTTTTGGTTTTTTAAATATGTGAAAAGATAAGCCTTCTATTTCTTAATTTTCTTTTCTTTTCTTTTCTTTTCTTTCTTTCTTTCTTTCTTTCTTTCTTTCTTTCTTTCTTTCTTTCTTTCTCTCTTTCTTTCTTGGTTTTTTTAGACAGGACTTCTCTGTTGTACCTCTGGCTGTCCTGGAACTCACACTGTAGACCAGGCTGGCCTCCAACTCACAGAGATCTACCTGCCTCTGCCCCCCAAGCACTGGGATTGAAGGAGTGCACCAACACTGCCCAGTACCTTGAGTTTCTAAAGCACATACGTGTTTGCTTTACTTTGGAAGTGTTTCAAAAGTTATGTTTTAAAATTTTATTTATTTATTTTTATTTTATGTGTATGGGTGTTTTGCCTGGATGCCTGTCTGTATCATATGAGTGCCTGCTGGTGTTCATGGAAATCAAAAAAGGGTATTGGGTCCCTTGGGACTGGAGTAACAGAACATTGTAAGCCTCCATTTGGGTCCCAGGAATCAAACCCCAGTCCTGTGGAAGAACAGCCAGTGCTTTTAGCTATTGAGGTATCTTTCCAGTTCCAAAATTATGTTTTTAATTTAAGCATATGGCCTGAATTTCAGGCAGAGCCTTCAAAAAGATTTTCTATACTCTATCAATATTATGTATTATAAAAACTAGGCAAAAGGACTGAAGAGGTATCTCCACGATTAAGAGTACTTGACATTCTTGCAGAGGATCTGAATTCAGTTCCGAGTACCCACACTGGGTTCCCAGTGCCCACATTGGGCTGCTCACAACTGTCTGTAATTCCAGCTCCAGGGGATCCAATGCACTCTTTTGGCCTCTGTTGACACATGTGCACCCATGCACATGTGCATACACACACACACACACACACACACACCCCTAAATAAAAATAAAGTAAACCTTGAAAATATTAATTTTAAGCCTATTTTCAAAAAAACACACAGAAAGTCATCTGGTTCTTATTTTATTATATTTGCTACTTATTACTGTCAACATTTAAAAAGTTAAAAAAAAAAGTCATCTGTGACTGGAGAGGTAAATATGTATTTCTAATAATAGTCACTAAAGACAGAAGAAGTAAGAAGGAACATTTTGAATACCCTGTAGAAGCTGAGGGCCAGTGTATTATTTATTTGTCCAAATGATTAAATCAATCCTTGCCCTAAATCATCATAAAAAACTCATAATATTGTCCTTAAGAAATGAATAGGTTATGATTTATTTATGTCAGTGGCAAACCTTATTTATTACATTAGGAAATAATGTTTTTAGCTTCAAGAAGTTTATAAGAATCATCTTATTTTTTTAGCATTGAAATTTGACATTATAGGGTTCTGATATACCACCTATCTTCATGAAAGTAGGTGTATACTTCAAATTTTAGTGTGTTCTTTAAAAAGTGTCAACTCATTTTACACACACACACACACACACACACACACACACACACCCCATATAACATAATATAAAATGATCCCTATACTAAGGAAATGATTTGTAGAGGAACACTTGATCCTTGGTCTGTCAGCACGGCTGCTCAGGGAATGGGTCATCTTTAAGGGCCTGTGTGATAGTGATTTGATCTCTGATCTGGTGGCATGGCTATGTTAGTCAGGCTATTCTTGTCCTCTGTGCTAATGCTAAATGAAAGGGAATTTTGTGGTTCCCAGCAACTAACATGGAGATATGAGGAAAACTGTGTGTCTCTCAGTTTGACCTTCTCCTAATGATAGCAAGGTTGACTGGACTGGCATTTGGAAAGTAAATTATAGGATTCTCTTCATTAATGCAAATTAACACTTTGTATCTGAAGGCAATGTTGCAAGGCTTTTAAACCCAACTCAGAAGGCAGTAGTAGCACATTCCTTTAAAAACCCAACTCACCGGGTTGCGGTGGCCCATGCCTTTAAACCCAGCACTCAGGAGTCAGAGGCAGGCAGATCTCTGTGAGTTTGAGGCCAGCCTGGTCTACAGAGTGAGTTCCAGGACAGCTAGAGTTATAACAGAGAAATCCTGTCTTGAAAAAAACAAAACAACAAAAAAACCCCAAACAAACAAACAACCCACCACCACCAACAATGAAAAGAACCCCTAAATCTTAGGATATAAAAGGAGCAGTTAGAAGAAACAAGGGCTGAGGGAGGAGCTGAGAGAAGAAGCAAGGTAGAAGCAGAGAGGGAAAGCAGAGAATAGAAGCAGAGAGAGAAGGCAGAGTTCAGAGTGAGAAGCAAGAGAGTCAGAAGCAGGAGACTGAAGTCTAAGTTTAGTTCAGCCTTGGAGGCTGAAGCCCTCTAGGTCCAGGCTTGCATCTTGGAGATTGTATCTCATTCTTCCTTAAATCCCCATAAATAAAAATATTTCAACAATGATTGAAATACCTGCATGAACAAACTGGTGATTATCTACTCTCCCCACATGCAAATGGAGCTCTTCTGATGCCATTTCCTGGCCAATAACCTATCATCACATAAGATATCCTGCCCTTCCTCTCTACCCTATAAATGTCACTTCCCTTGCTTCAGTAAACTGAACTGTTCACGCTGAAACTGCCTTCCAGGAAGTCTGTTCTCTCTTTCCAGCTCTTCATCTCTGGCAAGGCCTCCTGGATCCCATCAGTTCCTGACTAAGTGACTTCCTCTCTGAAGCTGAGCCAGTGGCTCACAAGGCCTAAGCCTCAGGGAGGGAGGGAATGGAATGCACTGACCCACCTTTTATGTATGGCTTCACCACATCTCTCAGATCAAAAGCATCCATCCGCTCTCTGTTGCTTATTCTCTACATTGCTGTGAACAAAATACCTGACAGAGCAACTTATGGGAGGAAAGATTTATTTTGACTTCACTGTTTCAGAAGGTATCAGTCCATCATGGAGGGGAAGGCATGATAGAAATCATATGGCAGGAATATATATGGGAGACTCCTTCCTTACCTGGAGATAAACTAGGAAGCAGAGAGAGCAGACAGTGAACCAAAGGTGGCTACACCTTTCAAAGGGCCCCAGTGACCTGTTTCAGCAGCTGGACCCTGCATCCTAGGTCCCTATAGCCAGCAAAATAGTACCACAAGGTGGATACCAAGCGTTCAAATACATGAGTCAGCAGGGGACATTTCAGATTCAAACCATACAAAGCATGCTCCCATTCTCCTTTCCCTCAAAATGAGCACTTACTCCCTGTCTGTTTACTGTGGCCTCAGTAGAAGTTTGTTTTGACTGCCCAGCCCCCAGCTGGTCTTGAACCCTCACTACTGATGAGGCACTTGGGTTGGATGTCTTTGCCAGGCTCTTCCTGCCACCAATGGAACTGTGGAACCCGAGGCCTTTTAGTCAAATTACATCATGCAAGATTCCACTCTTCCACATTCTTCTCTACGCTTTAGTTGGAATAATTATGGTACTTTGAATAGTCATTGTTTGTTCCACAACTTTCTTCTTTGGTTATATTGGGTCTGGGATATGGTCCATTAATGTGTTTTAATAGGTTTTCTTTAGACAACATTAAACAGGTTCCCAGGACAGAGACCATCCTGAAGTTCAGGAGGCAGGTTTTTATGTTTCAGGTGAGAACCGTGGCACAGAGAGTCAGAGTTAGGAGAGAGAGCAGTATGTTTAATACTCTCATGGGTGATGGGAGTTCTCAGTGTAGGGTCTCCCAGTAGAAGAAAGCAGAGGCAAAAAGTACCTTACTCTTCAGAGAGAAAAATGTCTATGTAGGTAAATCTCTCTCTCTCTCTCTCTCTCTCTCTCTCTCTCTCCTCTCCTTCTCTGCCTCCCTCCCTTCCTCCCATGATGACCATTGATGGCCACAACAATGACAATGATAGCAATGATGCTGTTAGGTTCAACACAATCCCTTCAGGTAGATGTCCACACTGTCTACTTCCTCACAATCATTCCCATTACTCTCTCAAAGCACTTTGTTCTTCTCCTCAATAACATTGGACATAACTAATTACTGTACATGTGTTTGTTTAGCACAATCTCTACAACATAAATTCTTTGGGGTTCCAGCATTGCACAGTCTTATCAAATGACATATTCCGAAGAAGCCATAGAGATTTCGACATCTTGTCATTGGTGCAATTACTACAAGCCCTGTAACGGAGCATGCATGTCTGGATAAAACTCAGCTTTCTTTATTCATTTCCATTGATATTCTAGGGGGCAGCATTTCTTTGTCACATTCTGGAATCTTATGTAGATTTGATGGCAGACCCGTTCTGAACTTTCCACAGGCATCGTGTAACTCAGGCAGTTATGCCCGGAGCTCTGTCCCAGGGCGTAGGTACAGGTTAAATGCCTTTTATTTTTTATCATCACGACACACTTTATGACTGCAATAAAGATGTGAGTGGTTTCTCACTGAAAGATAAACATCTGAAAGAGTGGTTGGGATGCGTTCTAAAAGCCCGTGGCTGCTGTCAGAAATAATTTAGTGCTTAGAGCTTTGTTGGCTGAGCCCATCTTTTGAAGAGAAAGGCTTCTAACACCACCAAGACCGCTCAGCATCCACTCATTTATGTGAGGTATTCTGTAGTGCTGCTCAATGAAGGCAAGAAGCCTGAACTTGGTAATTGAGAATGAATGTCAAGTAGTGTCAAGACACTTCAATTCATAAGGTTGATAACTCCTTCTGTGATTGCATTTCCATTTTTACAGCTGCTTCAGTGGCCGAGTTTGTCAGCCTTGTTTGGGAAAGTAGATATATTACAGAACTCTTAGTGCTGGCTGAGAAGATGCTAGCACTAAAAAAAAAAAAAAAAAAAAAAAAAATTATTTCTGAGGGCTGTGGAATTTTCCAACTATTATTGAGATCCATTTTATAGAGCCTGTGAAGAAGTAGGAAGAAAGAGAAAGAAACTATTTTAAAAACAAGGAATAAAAAACAGGAAAGGTACATACTTTTGTACTATTCTAGTAATCATAAATTTAATAAATATTAGCCCTGATAATATGTTTCTTTGGGAGAAATGAAATTAAACTATATGAATGATTCAACAATAATAATGAATGTATTTAAATTCTAGATGTTTTGTAACTATAGCTGCTTAGCTATAAATAATATATATATATGCACATATTTAAAGGTAAATGTGCATATATGTATAGGGATATATTTAAATACAAACATTTATATATATGCATGTATTTAAATGTAAGCGTTCATATATATATATATATATATATATATATATATATATATATATATATGCTTATAAAATATATTTCTTAGCATAGAGTCCAGCTCAAGGACCAATGACTATGTCTCTATATTTTAGATGGTGCTGACCAGGGGATATCTATGGCAACCACTCTCTTCTGCCATTATACAAATCAATATGCAAATGAGCAAGTGTAGCAATGTGCCAATGAAACTTTACTGTCAACATAAATTTGGGATTTATTTGATTTTATGGGTCATAGATACTATTTTTCATTTTACTAGCTTTAACTATTTAAAGCTTTGTGTATTATACACCCAATAGGGAGTATGATGGATTTGATCTATGGGTAACAGTTTGCAGATTCCAGGTGTGATATGAAATAGATACATGTTTTGTGTCTGAGTTCTTTCTTAGAGAAAAAGCCTATTTCATCATTGAGTGTATGGATGACCATAGAGACCAGGTTTAGCAGGATCAGTGTTAATGCTTTATGCAGGCTTCTGAGCTTTATAGTAATGATACTTACTGTCATTTACAACTTACTTTTCTCTAGGGGTGTAGGTATAGTTAACTGGTAGAGCACTTGGCTAGTATACACTAGGTCCTAGGTTGAATCCCCAGAGAACAACAATAAAACACAGCACACACACATACACACATACACACACACACACACTCTCTTTCTCTCTCTCTCTCTCTCTCTCTCTCACACACACACACACACACACACACACACACACACAGGATTTGTTTCACACACAGGTACTTATCTGCTCAAAATTATTAGTTAATAAGCATTGTATTCTGGAGAGAGATGGGTCAGCAGTTAAGAGTATTGGCAGCTGCTTTATGTAAGACCCATGCTCCATTCCCCGAGCCCACATGACAGCTCATAACTATCTGTAACTTTAGTCCTAAGGAATCTGCTACCCTCTTCTGGCCTCTGCAGGCACTGCATACACATGATACATACAGACAAAGCACTATACACATAGAAGCATATATAATTCAAAGAAAAGAAACACGAGCTAGGGCTAGAGTACTGTTAATTCAGTGAGCACTTGCCTGCACAAGACCCTGTATTCAATCCCCAGTGTCATATACACAAACAACAACAGCAAAAAATGAAAAAAAGAAGCATGAACTGTCTCAAGGACACTCCCCTGATCTCTCCCTCACCCTTCCGGAAGTCCCTATGATTATTCTGTACTGATTGAGGTGAACGTGAAGCAGAGAGCACTGCCATATGAGGGGTACCATCATCTGTCAAAAATGCAGTTATCATGAAGCCAGAGACCCTCCTTTCTGAGATGGTAGCGGAGACGAGAGAATGCTGGGCACAGCTGTGGAGTTCAGGTTTAATGTCTGTCTATGCTCTCTATTGTTCTGTCTCCAGAGTTATATACAATCAGCCAGCTTAGCTTTTCTTAACATTGTAAGCCTTTTGTCCTTTCAGTGAAATTACAGTGATACATTTAGAACAGTCTGAGGTTTTCTTATGGTCTAGGTTAGCAGATAATATGGAAATTTAAAAAATAATTGAAAGACTATTTCTCTTTACTCAGACAGTAGAAACCTGAGACTTATGATGTGGCTTTAAAAAAAACAAACCCCAAACAAGATACGATATGGAACTTATTTTCACACAATCTTAGAATTTACATAATGAGACTGGAGCTACTTAATGCCCTTGAAACAATTTTTTTTCATGATTATTGAATTGCAAGATGGACTTCGATTGTTTGCCTTGAGAAAAGGAATTAATACATAAGGCAGGGGTAGTATGGGATCAGACACTCAAAAGCAAACGTTACTGTCACAAACAGAAGTTTAATCACTGAAGGGCAGCAGCTCTGGGTGGCTATCCGTTCAGAAAATAATTTTGAAGAGGATGTGTTTACAGTTTTGCTGTACTAACATTCTGAAGTTTTAGAGAACAAGCGACGGAGGTCATATTTGCTTTAGGGACACTTGATGTGCTTTAGGATGTGCAGATAAAACTGAATCAAGGCTTGAGATAAAAGTTTCAGGTCTTTATTTACATATTTTCAATCACAGAATCAGTTAATTATCTCAATAGCCCCCTCCTCCCCCAGTAACAAATATCCTGGTAATTGAGATGGCCTTTCATTTTCCTTGGATGTGGCATTGACCAGGTGCCCAAGACTACTTAGCATTTCTATGACACTTTAGAGATTGCTTTCAGACTTTGGGTGGCTAACAAGCTGCCGGCTGAGTTTGGGACAAAACTAAAGATCTTAATCTGATCAAAAATGGTGGTGCTGAAAAGCTCCTTGGCTTTTAATGCGATGATCTAATGCTTGGAAATTGCAGCCCCTTGTTATCACACACGACTGTAAACCTCTGTAGACCTTATTCCCTCAACAAAGTTCAGAGGGCCACGGGAGCAAATGTAAATGATTTTTATTTTTTTTCTGCAAATATTTCTCCCCACCCCAACCCTGAACACATTTTAGCTCCAAATACAGTTTTTATAGAAAACTGGGTGGTTTGTAGTAGTTACAAATCACACTATTCCCATATGACTTAACAATTCCATGTGAATCTCGAGGGCTGGAGCTAATTTTGATGTTGCTTTATGGGTGAATGTCTTCCATTCACCTTGGGATTTTTAGTGTTCTTTACTATGAGATGTTAGATGTTAGAAGTTGGTCCTAACAGGACCGACTACACCGGGTCTTCAAAGTCTCAGTTAGAAAGTTTACACTAGTTCTCTGACCCTCAGATAAGTTAAGTGAAGTTAAGATTTGGGAAGTCCTTGAAATCCTCCCGTTAGTTTCTTTGATGCCTTAATCCGTGCCCAATCCATTTCTATCAGCCGCCTTTAGCAGTTCTGTCCATAGGCACCTTTATTTTTGAAAGTGGGTTCTCTGCTTCTAGTCTCTGGAAAAACTATCTTACTTTACCCACTGTCTGGCTCATAAAGGAAGTACATTCTCTGTCTTATTTACCCTAACAGCTTTAGGATAAATTCAAGAGAGTTCTTTTAAATTGAGTCATTGAATAATCTCAACTTTTTTGCTTACCTGAGGGATCAGTTAAATAAGTCCTAATTGGAACAAATCAAATGCTGAGCAGACTAATAAACCAGCTCCCCACCCCCCTCTTCAAAGATAACTCCGTGTGATAGGACAGTAGGTTTAAAGAGAGATCAAGAAACCAACATTTGTTCGTTTGTTTGTTTGTTTATTTATTTTCTTATTTGGATGGTTTGGGTGGTTTTTGTTTTGTTTTGTTTTTAATCCTCATTCTTAAATGGAAGTTTATAACAATGGTACAGTTTCTGCAAACAGAACTCAGTTCTGATATTAACACAGGCACTCAGGTAGTTCTTAGCTGTTAAAGAAACACTTTCTTTTCTTTTTTTTTTTCCTGCCTTCCCACCCATCCCCATCAGAAAGAGAACTTAAGTAAAAATTGGAAGATGCTGCAGCTGTTAAAGTCTCTCTGAAGCCCATTGAGCAAGAACAGAGCTGTTGAATAATGCAGACAAGATAATGACCAGCAGACAAATGATCCCCAGAGGCCCCCCGCTGGGCAGAGGGAGTGTGTACCCACAGGCTGCATTTATTACTCTAAGTTCCTTTGTGGTGACCTCCAATTTATTGGAAATACCTGAGACATTTATAAACTGAGGGTTCTTTAACCAAAGCGAAACACGGTCCTCCTTTTTCCCCGGGGCTTCTGGATATTGCACATGAAAGCCGCAAAACCTGAAAGGTTCTCTTTATAAAAGAAACTGGAAATCAACCTAGAACGAAGCCATTCATGTTAACTGAAGTAAACATGTGGTTCCCGAAGACTGCAGGAAAGCATTTCAGACAAAAGGCTTTCCTGTAAGCTAGAAATTGTCATAAAGTTTAAATAAATCCTAAGGGAGCAGGTTTGACAAAGCGATTTGAGGGCACAATCTAGTCCCAGCCATATCTGGTTTCGTAATGGAAGCGCTAGTGTGGGAGATACAGCACTTCTGGATTTCAGTTCCCTCTGGAGGCTGGGAATATAGCTCAGTTTGTGGGGTGCCTGGCTATGATGTGTGAAATCCTGAGTTGTATTCCTAGCACTGCTTAAACCAGCAGTAGGAAGGCAGAGGCAGGAGGCAGGAGGATTAAAAGTTCAGAATGCTTTTGCTTGTGTTGTGAGTTCAAAACCAGCCTGGATTATGTAAGAGTGTCTCCAGGGAAAGGAAAAGTCCTTGGTTTGTCTTTGAGTTAAAATGGGAGTTAACTTAAATTTAATATTGTTTTTGTTGCTTTCTTTTTTTTTGATAGGGTCTTGCTGTGTGGCTCAGTCTGGCCACCAATTTGTAATCCTCCAGCCTCGGATTCCCAAGTGCTGGGATTATATGTGTATGTCATCATATCTGACAGTTATTGACAAAAAAAAATCCTTTGTAAATAATTAAAATCCTGTATGAGCTCATATTCAAATTTCAAATCAAGTCAAACTCAATAAGAAGTTCAATTTGGAAAAAAAGAATCCAAACTCATGAGTGACAAAGTTTAGGACTGTACACCATCTATCTTACCTCTAAGATTCTTAGTTCTTTTTTTGTTTTTTAACGCTGCATAGCTCAATTGTTGAGCACAACAAAGCCAGTAGTTTATGTTTAAATCTCTGTTAAACCTCTGTTCCTTCCTGCCAGTTCACCTCTCTGAGGGTTTACAGCTGAGCCGTAAGTCAATTACGCCAGTGTGGTGACGTAAAAGCAAAATTTTGAAGATCTCAAAAGGTCTCTAAATTTTCATACAATGACCGTCCACATCAAGTAAAATGCATTTATTTAAAATTGAGCCAGACAGGGTGGCTTATGCCTTCAAACCCAGCACTTGGGAGGCAGAGGGAAGTAGAGCTCTGTGAGTTCGAGGCCAGTCTGCTATGTATATATATATATATATATATATATATATATATATATATATATGTACAGAGAGAGAGAGAGAGAGAATTCCAGGACAGCCAGAGCTACCTAGTAAGACCTGTCTCAAAAAAAAAAAAAAAAAAAAAAAAAAAAAAGAAAGTTGATCACTGGTGCTGTTATTGTTTGAGTGGGTGTGCGGCGCTCACCACAGAACGTGTGTGGAGTCTGAATAAGCTTTCAGGAGTCACCACTGAGTCATCTTATCAGCTGTGCTCTGGAATTTTAAACTTAATTGGTGATACTTAAATCATTTTTTTTAAAAACATCTGTCTTTTAAAGACTGATATGTGTGAACAATGAAACGGAATCTAATGTATCAGTTTCTAAAAGGGGCATTGAATGAGATTAATGTAGACTCAAGGTGCTTGCAAAGCTGTCCCCTCATTTTTCTAAGGAATTTCAGAAGCAAGTCGCAGAGGAGGCTTGCAGAGTTGGAGAGAGGGGCGGGATCCTTAGCGGCACTCGGGCAACTGAAGTGCTGAGGCCAAGGTGGTCGGCTCCATCAACTGCGGTGGCTGCCGCAGCCAGTGGCACCTACCTGCCTCAGGTCAGGACTGTAGATGCCCAACGGCGTCACAACAGACCCATGACTGTAGCTAAATGATGAGTCAATTGTTCTTTCTTTTTTCTTCCCTCTTGAACTGTTGCTCTTGACCAGTTGATTTCTAACTATTTGAATCAAGCTAATGCACAGACTGCATCGGCTCTTATCACTCGGGGACTCCAACCCTGTCCACATAGTTAGACTGACAATGCATATAAATGGAATCTTAGAAATTGAGAAGCAGTGAATGGAGCTTTCACTGATAGATATGATTTCGTTTCTGCAAACCTTTTACATATAATGAATATGTTCCTGCTAATTACATAAATAGTGAAATATGACAGAAAATGTGGAACATGTACTCTGAGACTTATAAATATACATTAATCTGTTCATTCACCCTTATGTATTTTTCTTACATCTACTATACATAGATGTTATTCTAAACAATAAGAAATCTATACCTACTTGAGCCAAATCTATACCTATTTTAGTTCCTGGTGCTTTGTTTATTTTTTATTTTGTAGGACTACCACTTAAGCCGGGGCTCTGTTTATGCTAGGTCAGTCTCTATCACTGAGCTGCATTCCAGAAAACAAAAAGAATGCTGTGGTAAACAATGCCTACAAGACTCTTGTTGAACCGTGGTATGGAGAGGACAACATACACACGTGTCTCAATTATACACACACGGACATTTGTTCCTTCAATTAACAAACAGTGAGTGGGAGCAGTGGAGACAGAACAATAAAATAACTTTACTGATCATGTGGAGCTCATCATGTTTTGGGCAGACAGGTAGGTAGACAAAAGCATTAAATGTCTTGTTGAGGGCACTACAGCTAGTTAAACACATGTGCATTTATCTCTACTCTCTCTTAAAAGGAACAAAGAATGCCTGAAATCATAAGAGCAAAAAGGAGATAGGAGAACTCCCTTCCTTCCTTTCTTCCTTCTTTCCTTCCTTCCTTTCCTCCTCCTCCTCTTCCTTGTCTTCCTCGTCTTCCTCGTCCTCCCCATCCTCGTCCTCCTTCTCTCTCTCTCTCTGACTTTCTTTTTCTTTTTTCTTCCCTTTTGGTTCTTTCTATGGATTACGTAAGAAATCATTCTGTATCTCAAGATTACATCAATTTAATCTTGTTTTCTGTGAGATGTGTTTATTTTACTCCACCCCTGTTAAAATTTGCCCATTACAGTCAGCCATGTGACTCTTGAGCACTTGAAATGTGGCAACATTAAAGTGCTCCATGTGCGGACGTGTACACACACACACACACACACACACACACACACACACACACACACAGAAATAAATAAATGACTATAATGAAAAATATTCTGAGCTACAATGAAATAGGTTCTAATTTGTAGATTACACAGCGTGTCAATTTATTTGCTGGCAGGACACATTTAAAGCTTGAATGTTCATTTCTTTGGGAAGGTTTTGAGCCATTTTTCATGTTATTGATACATTTCTGTGAGTTTATATACAACTTTTCTCATTTAAAGGCAGAGAGAACACACAAATAACTCTTTTATGATAACTTCTCAGTTTGCAGCCAAGCTAAGAACCTTATTTTATTTTTTTTCAAGACAGAGTTTTCTCTGTTGTAACTCTGGCTGTCCTGGAACTCACTCTGTAGGCCAGGCTGGCCTTGAACTCACAGAGATCCACCTGCCTCTGCCTCCCATGTGCTGGGATTAAAGGTATGCACCACCACTGCCTGGCTCCTTATTGTATTTTTAAATGTGTGTATGTGTGCACTGCAGGTGCTCATGCATGCAATGTGCAAAGGGTACAGGTAAGCATCATTGTCTCCCCCTGTTTCTCTCCACCTTTTTAAGAGAGGGTCTGTTACTGAGCCTGAAGCTCTCTGGTTCAGCTAGGCTGGTTGGGGAGTGAGCTCACTCCCCTCCCCCCAGTGTCTACCTGTCTCTTTCTCCCAGTTCTAGGACTCCAGGCATGAACAGCCATGCCAGGCAGCGGGTGCTGGAGATCTGAACTTGGGTCCTCATGTTTGTACAGTGAGCAGAGCGTGTTACCCACTGAGCCACTTCCCCACGCCCATGTTGTTTTTTAGGCATTCTTATTATCATTAGAATTAGTAACTGTCTATGTTGATGAATTTATCGCTACACAGTGGTTTGCATGACAGTCACAGAGTGCCACGAGTTTCTTATCACTAACTGGCTTCTTTGTTCAGAGACTCACAAGATTGCAATCAAGGATATCAGATGGGTGGTTTTAATCTGGAGACACAACTGGAAAAATACATGCTTTCAGTCTCATTCAGGTGGCAGCAGGTTGTATTTGCATGTGCTGTATGACAGAGGGCCCCAGCATTTGCTAGCTGGTCACTTGAAGTGACCCTCAGATCCTAGATTCTTCCAATTGGATTTCTTTAAATATGACTGCTCACTCCATTATCCACTTCAGTGTGTTAAGATGGAGTCCTGTATAACATGAAATCATGATACAGAAGGGTGGGGGTCCATTATTTTTGCCATATTTCATTCACTAAAATGAAATCACAGATTCTGCCTCCATGCCAAGGAAGAGGATTTTGCAAAAGCATGGACACAAAGGTGGACATTGGTGGGGCTTTTGTTGGCCACATGGGTGTGTACAAATATTTAAAAAGATGTAACTTGATAACTTATATTGTAAAGTATGGCATTTCCCATGATAGTTTTTCTACTCGCGTGTGTTTAGGATAGTTTTAACATTTAACATTAGTTTTTGACTAAATAACTCATAATCCTACTTTGCTCTGCTGTTTAAAGATTTATTACCTTCATTTATGTGTATATATGTGTGGGGTTGCCTGAGGAAGCTAGACGAGAGTTTGGCATCCCTTGGAGCCATCTCTCTAGCCCCTATTTTGCTCAATTTTTACCATACATTTGACTTACTGTGCGGTGGAACCCGTTTCAACAATCGCGCATGGTCTTCGTTTTGTTTGCAATGCCTAGCTAGACAATGAGTGATCAACGACCAAATGACTTCCCCAAACATATGTCAGAGCCTGCCACACAGCTCATACTTGATGCCGCCAGTGACATACAACAAGGAAAAGTAGCATTTTTTTCAGTGTTCACACTGTCCAAGGCACCAGTCTGAGTGCTGAATACATTTAAACCTTTTGGTTCCCATAAGAGCCCTAAGAAGGTGCAGGTGAGATCACTCAGCAGGTGAAGGCACTGCCCACCAAGTCTGAAGACCTAAGTTTGATTTCCCTGGACCCATGTGTTGGAAGGAAGTAATTCACTTCTGAAAGCTGTCCTCTGATTTCCACTCATGTCATGGTACTTAAACACACACACACACACACACACACACACACACACACACACACACACATACACACACACAAGAAATAAGTAAACAAATAAATAAAATGTTATAATTCTTTTTCAAAAAAGACTTAAGTTTACTTCATATTTAAAAACAGCAAATGCCTCCCAAAATCCTATGGTAAGATTGATAGTCAGTAGGGCTGAGATATAACCTTAACACTATCCCTGAAACACTTCATTACCAGAAGCTACTTGCTTTTTTCTTCCATTGTGAGATAAAGATAGTCTAAACAAACCCTAACATTTATGTTAAAATGTCTTCTCTCCTTTGACCTCAAGGTGTTCAACAGGTCTTGGCCCTTTGCAATAAAAGTAGCCTTTCGTATTTAAACCAGGAACGCTTATTTTATGCAGCTCTTAAAATGTATTTATAAATAATCATGCATTCAGACATAATAAGTCATTTAGGACTGTAATTAGTCATTGTCAAGTCCTGGCAAACAGCGGGATCCTAATTGGAAAGCAGTGTTTGCCCTACTTGTGCCTCAATGAAACTTTCAGAGAAGGGCAGCATGTGCTTCTTAATCTGTTTTCCTAACAGCGAGTAGCAAATCAGTGAAGATGAGGCTGGTGGTATGATGGATTAATATGCACACTGACAACTTATAACCGTGCAATTGCTTAGGGAATTACTATGCCACGATATCCAAGTAATTATATATTTTAAGTGATTTATCTCAATTTGTTAACAATACATTTCTAAAATGGAAATAAAAAGAGAGGAATGCAAATAGTGTGTTATACCAACTTTATGTTGAACTTATTAAGAGGTCGCCCTTTTAATGAAGAATTTAATGAATTAAGAGGTTTGTTATGAATAAGCATTCTTACTACTTGTTAAGTATTTGTCACTGCAGACCTGTCATAGTCTTTCTAATTATGATTAATAACTTATCTTGAATTCTATTTTCATTCACATTTCAGTAACAAATGTAACGTCTATTATATGATCAAGGTTCATGAAAACAGGATGATTTTCTGATGACCTTATATTTTATTCATTTTACATTCATACTGAACAGATTTCTCTGAAATGAAAGTTAACCTTATGAATCTTGTAATTTTTAAATTGTGTCTTATCTTTGACATCCTTAGTAACCCTTTGTATGGTTTAAAATCACAGCTGTGTACTCAAGACAAATGAAAAATCCTAACATTTTGATTATCCTCGTAAATGCCCAGAGACTCTGATTGTAGGGTGATTTTTAAATTGCAAAGATTATTTTTTTGAATACTATGCACAGAAGTAGTTGATCTTCTAAAAAACAAAACAAAACAAAACAAAAAACCACTAGCAGTCCCAATATGGAAAACACAGGCTTTTGAAGTCAAGAATACGTGCGTTAGAATGCAGCATCAGATTTTCACTGCAGTCTATAGTAACTGTGACAAACATAAAGACTCGGTTGTTGGGGTCCTTTTGTAAAGTGGTATAATGTACAATCCATACTACGTGTGTGTTTGTATCTCTTCCTTTTTCTTTTTGCCTTCTTCTCTATGCTCTATCTTTTATGCTTGCTTCTCCCTCTTCAATTTCTCTGTTCTTATTTTCCCTCCCCAATTTGATTCTTCCTTTTTGCTTTGCTTTGATTCCTTTCTGAAGCTACCCTTTGTCTCCATTGTCTGGCAATAGACTTCCACTGTTTCTATTGTCCTCTGCCTCCTTTTTCTTCTTTTTTCCTTCCTCCACCATCCATCCCCTGCAGAGGAGTTTGTATTTTCAACTTGTGTAAAGGGCAGGCTCTAAGCCACCTTTGCACTTCATTTTGTAGCCAGAAGAGTCCTTGGTTATTAACATTATCCTCTGAAAGGAAACAAAAGTAATAGTGTTAGTTCTTTGCCTATCCTTTTTATTAGCCTGCTTAAGAGAAAGTCTCCACAAGAGCCGAAAGTGCTTTATTAACCGGCTTTACCATGAAAATTAAGCCAATTAATTATTGACAATAATAACAATAAAACAATGGACTTGGAAAACCAGATCATTTGTCATGATGTGAAGTCCGCTCTCGTAAGGGCTGGATATCAACAAGGGGCAGCTTCTTTAGAGGGAAGAATTCCTCTGGTCCCCAGAGCCATAGAATCCTTCTCCATCTCTGGTGTTGATGAGGGACACTCCACACCAACATAGTCAAAGCATTTATAGTAAGCCAGGTAGCCTGAGCGAAGTGTATGCAAATCAGAGAAATGAAGCCTCTCCTGAGGTCTTCCAAATCACTCAATTCTTGAAGCAATTAGCGGATAGTCTATTTCTCTCAAACTAGATGCATTTACAATTTCTTCATCATTTGAAGCATGTCTTCACACATTTCAGGTTCTCCATTATAAGCAGACATAAGTAGGTATGCACTTAATGTTGAATCTGGTGGAATAAAGTCAAACACTTGTGGTATGCAATATTCTAATGTTGTAAAGATCTGATGAGTTTTTCCTTAGGAAAAAAAACAGATGACATTTTAATTACATTTTCTCAGAGGTATCTGGGGGAAGAAGAGTCGTGTGTTTAAGAGTGTTTAATGTACTTTAAAATTATATCTCTAGCAGTCTCCAGTACTGATTTAATAGGTCTGGCCTTTTGAAATGAATCCTATATCATATTTATGATGATGTCTTATAGAGAATGGAGTTACATCTAATGAGAGGCAATTCTTTTGATGAGAGTGACAATTACATCACTTGAGCCAACACATCCACAGCTGTCTCACCTTATTGCCTGGTAGCTTTGGAAATACATTCAATGTTTTAATCTCCTGTTTTTAGCTGTCAGGAAAAAGCCAGAAGGAACATAGATATGCCCATAATCACACAAAACAAAGAGGAAACAGAAAACAAAAACCAGGAATCATGTTAGAATTCCTCACTAACTCATCATTTTCAACTTCTCTAAAATAGCACGACTTTCCTCTAAATTCCAATAAGAGAACTGAGCTAATAAAAAGGACCATAAATTATACTGCAGACAATGAGCTAAACTCATTTCCCCATTTTTATTCTTTTCTCCCCTCTCTGGTTTTTCTTTTTCTTTTGTTTTGAAGGAGGGAGCAGTGGGAAGTCTAACTATGAGCCTCAGGCTGGCTTTGAACTCATGGTTTTAATGCCTGCCGCACCTCATGCTGGGATCATAGGCACCATTCTACCCCTCTCCCATTTCACTAAATAAATTACAATGATGAGATAAAGAGATTCCAATCTGACTTTAAAGGATAACTCAGGTAAACATAGGTAATTATCTTTTAACATTGTTCTTTTAATGCGAAAGTTTCTTAGATGACTCATTGTTTTTCTTTTTGGAATAAAAATTAGAACACTAACTCTCATTTTGGGGGAAAAATCTGTCTTAATTATAGAATGTCTAATAATTTTAGTGTTTTGGAAGTTACTCCTCTTGTTGAGGGAAGGTAATGGGAAGCATACATTTTAGCTAAGTTGACATGATAAACATACCACCATGGAGAAATCAGACATTGGCCAAAAAGTAATTTTAGGACCACTATAAAAGGACCAGGCAAAGCTAAGCAGCAAGAAATACAAATTCTCACTTGATTTTTAATATTATAAAATGAATGTGTTGAATAACAACAAAAGCATCTTTTTCCCTGCTCTTGGATAATTTGATTTAAAGATGGAATTTCAAACTCTCCCTTTAAAACAACTCATATGAAAATCTTAAAAGAACTGTAGGAAACATCATAGGAAAGAGAGCTGTGATGTAACCAAATGGAAGTTAGATTCTTCTCATTTGTTTGCATAGTTGGTATATAAAACAAATATATATGTATATATATACACACACACACATGCAAGTTCCACATATATATAACTTGCCATGAAAGACAATGAAAAGCTCTAACATACTAATTACATTACAAAAGGGCTGGCTGCTGCTTCAGATATTGAGGTTTTTCTAATGGAAAGTTTTAGTTCCTTATTATTTTCCTTAAAATATTCAGGAGTCTTTATACGATATTTAACTTTATGAAATGGAGATCACTGGTCCCATCCACAGAAAAGATGTTCAGATGTTAGCCTTCCATGAAGCCAGATTCCCAATTCAATTCTCAAAGTGTAGGATAAGAAGGATTTTCTCTTGTTTGGAAATATGTTTAGGATGAAAACTGAAGAAGGGATTACAGAGAAACCAAAGCTTTATTGTCTATTTACCCAAAATGGGCTTGATGAATTTTGAAGAGGTAATAAAGACTCTAGAAAAGGATTACCTTATCATTTGATCATCCGATTGATATTGGTATTTAGCTCCTAACAAAACCCCCAAAAGCAAAAACCCTCATAGAGTGAAGGAACAGCTTTATTTTTGGAAGGACTTTTCCTCAGAATAAAAAATAAATTAGTAAATAAATAAATAAATAAATAAACCAGAAAAAGATGACACTAAGCCACTGTCTTTGAAATTTTGTTACTGAAACTGAAATCTGCTTGGAAGTCCCTTTCTCTTGCTCTCACTCTCTTTGCTCTCTGGAGCTCAGGCTGTCTCAAACTCAATCTTCCTGCCTCATTCTCTAACTGCTAGGATTATACACATGACCACAAAACATAGCTTACTTCTTTAAAAAAATTAATTGACAAATATTAAAAACATATGTTCTTTTTTTTGTTGCTTAACAAAATACCCAATACTGGCTAATGTACAAAGCAAAGAGGTTTTGTTAATCCCAAAGATGGGAAGAGAAAGACCATTAACCCAAATCATGATAGTCAAATTAATTAAAGCAAGCTTTTTAAAAACATTGTGTACACAGGCTGCCTCTCCCTAAAAGTGGGGTTCAAGAGGTCAGCATGGGACATGAGGAAGACAAGGTTTTATTAGCTGAGGGGTAGGGGGGTTCCAAATGGAGGGTGTCACAGTAGCAGAACATAGCACAATTGTCAAAACAACAGGTAGTCATAACAACCTTTTTGAAACAAAGGTAGGGTTGTGAGATGATTATTAACTTTTTGAGACAAAGGCATAATTGCCATTCCTGGAACAGGCAGTACAGAACCATTTGTAGTTAAGGTTACAGATGGGGCATAGCCCAATCCTTGAGAAACAGAGGTTCAATCATAAACAGGGATGAACCTAGTCTGTTTTTACTATCAGATGGCTTTTAAGCCTAAGATGGAGGCAGGCTGGTTCTTCAGTTTGTATGACTAAAGATTCTGGTGGTAGGCAAGTTCAAACAGCACATCTGTTTGTATGTATGTATCAGGCTACATACATACATACATACAATATGATGGAGGAACAAATAGATGGAATTGGCCATTTGAAGATTAGGTATTTGAGAGGCAAGGAAGAAGGGCTAGGAGAGACACAGAGGTGCCAGCAGAGAATGGATTCAGTGTTTCCCAACTCTACTCTCATGGGAAGTGGTCCACTCCTAAAAGACCTGCTCATGCTGCCATGCATGAGGCAGTCACTACAAAATCACTTTTCATTAAGCCACACCTCTTAATGTTATGGCCAGCACCATACTGTACAGTGGAACCCCAAGCATCTGAGCTCAGGTGTTTTTATTGATTCAGAACTCCTCAGGTATTCTACTGATAGCATGTGCAGATCATTAGCAATCAAACATCCTCCACAGAAATCCAACACCTGCAAACAATACAAAACACAAGACTTAGGCAATCCCTTACCCAACAGTGCACAAAACAATTATTTTATACATAACTAAAAATAAACATCCACAGTATTGTATAATGGTCATCACAGTTAAACTGACATGTTCATCTCCACCTCAGTGTACATTAGATCTTGTTCAGCTTATAAATAGCAATCTGTGCCCTTTGTCCAATAGCTCCCCATTTAGATAAACACCAATATATTTCTTCTTAAACATTATTTGTTACCTATATAAGACTTAAATTTAGTTGATTTATTTTATCTGGCCACCCTTACCTGGCATGTAAAGGCACTCAAAATTGGTAGGTGTTGGTTGGGTGTGGTGATACATGACTTAATCCCAGCACTTTGGAGGTGTCAGTGTCTCTTGCAGCGTTGGGGGAGTTGGGGGGGCAATGATGATACTCCACAAGAGTGTCATCTTTGCAAGCACTGGGTTATACCCTCCAGGGGCTGACTCTGTAGTATAGTCTTCTTACATATTTAAGCATAGTAAAACTTTTGACCTGTGACCTTTACAGTAAGAATGAATTCTATTGACTGATAAACAGAGCTCAGGTCTAGGGCCTAGAGGAAGGATCTGTGATATGCATAAAGATAGATTCTATTGGTGGAGGGTGCAAAACATGGTCCTTCTTTTATAGGGATATATTTTATTCACTGCAGGATTAGGGCCAAACAATGCTCAGGATATTGGGGGGATTCAAGTAGAGGATGGTCCCTAATAGGATAGCAAAGGATCACCAGGTTGTTTGACCAAGTCACTCCAGCATCCCAGGTGATAAGGCATCATCCATTTCCTTCTGCTGAAGAAAATAAGTCCTTGAGATTGACGATTCTGGTTTTCCAATGTTTATTCTAAGCTGTGCTTCTTACATCTCCCCATTTCTATTTTTTTTTAAAGAAAAAATAGTGGCTGTAAAAGAGGCCATGGTTGAATGCATTGCCTCTGTATCTAGTCTAATATAGACAACATAAGAAAATTATAAAAATAACTAACAGAAGATCAAGGAAAGGGGAAGCCAGTGTAGTCAAGATGGTGATTCAAAGGTCACTTTAGAGATTTTTTTCTTTTTTTATTGATCATAAATTTGACCATAAATAACATGGGGGAAAATCTGAAATAGTGTGATAGAAAAACACCATTGATAGTAATATTAACAGAAGCCCTATGGATATAGGTACAAGTAGAATCTATACTGTCCTGTTATATGTGCATATATATGTATATAATGTTTATGAGTGATTCATATGTGAAATAAATTGTTAAAAGCCCAGAGACAGTCAGGTCTCCTTTGATACAAAAAGATTGTTCCTGTTAACTGCCTTGTGCTAAATGAAGCCAGAGGCTGTTTTCTAAACCACTGGCAACAGATAGCATTATTCTAGGTATAATAACATTAACATGGATAAGCAGTATATCAGGTATTCCCCTTTTCAATTTCATACAACTATAGTTTCTAAAGAGTACTTAATTATGCTAAAATCCATACTACTGTGTTTAGACTGATCAGTTAGATTAGTCCAACCAAAATATCTCCCATTCAGGTAACTAAATGTTTGTACACCTTCTTTTATCCAGACAACTGGTCTTGAAGGATAAGGATAATCTTTAGCATGGGAAAACAATATCATACTGTCTCCTATTATGGGTGTTCCTTTTCTCTCCCCTGTCAAAAGGCATTTGGATTCTGCATTGACAAGCTGAGAGTTAATGTATAATACAGTCGGTAAATACATCATTTTTTGGGTCAGAGCTATAGTGTTCTTGTTTCCCCAAAGTCTCAGCTTGATGAATTAAGTCTTGTTGCTACAAGTCATCAGCTTACTCTCCCTCTCAGGACATATTCTCTTGATGGACTGGTTTGTTGTATGCTTTCAGATGTTTCATTGGTTCAGTGGTCTCTGGAATGCTGTCTGTCAGGAGCCTTCTGGGATTTCACTTATTTTTTTGGAATAGCATAAGCATAACCTCACCCCAATGCTAACATCATGTCTTTTCCATTTATTAATTTTTACGTCTTTTCACTTACCATATACTTTAGGCTGTATTTCATTTAGGGCAAAAATTCTTTGGGATAGTAGAAAAAGCATTATCCTTTAAAGATTTTTTTTTTTAAATTTAAGAGTTAGGATAACAAAGTATAGAATAGTATGTGGAGCTATAGGTGGATGTAGTCCCCTACCCCCTTTTTTAATTAAAACTTTTTTTAATTAAAAATTGCCAATTAAATAGTTGATGGTGTTTTATGATAGCTTTACCCTGTGTATAGTCATGGGGTTGTAGTAAAATGATTAATATTAAAATCCCCTAAATTATTTGGTAGCTTAAGCTGAACCATTATTAGTATTCAGTTGGAATGAGACTCCTAGGAAGAACATGCATAAAGTTATTTGGCAAAGTCAAGTTCCAGATAAGATGTAATGGTATTTTGTACAGGAAGGCTGAGACAGAAGGATCTTAAGTTTGAGGACAGACTGGCTTTATGAAGACCCTGTCTCAAAGAAAAAAGCAAAATAAGCATTACTATTTGTGCTGGCTAGTTATGTCAACCTGACAGAAACTAGAGTCATTTGAGAAGAGGAAACCTCAATTGAGAAAATGTCCCCTGCCAGATTGGCCTGTTGGCAAACCTGTGGAATCATCTCTTAATTGATAATTGACAAAGGTGAGCCTAGCTCACTGTGAGTAGTGCTACCCCTGGGATGCTGGTTCCAGGTGCTATAAAAAAGCAGGCTGAGCAAGCACTGAGTGAGCAAGCCACTAAGCAGTACCCCTCCATGGCTTCTGCTTCAGTTCCTGCCTCTAGATTGCTACCCTGTTCCAGTTCCTGCCCTGACTTCCCTCAGTGGTAGAGGTGAATCTGAGAGTTGTAAGGTGAAATAAATCCTTTCCTCTTCAACTTGCTTTAGGACGTGGTGTTTTATCACAGCAATAGATATCCTGACTAAGACACTATTACTACCTTTAATTTTAGCATGAAGTTCATCTGTTAGGGATGCATAAATACATAATGGTGTAAGTAAACCATGAAGCCTTAGGAATATTAAAATGGACCTATGTATGCTTTGGGAAGACCTTTACAGTATATTATTAAATGAATAAATGAATATAAAAGAGAATGTAATATCAATCCAATTCTCCCCACCCCCAATTTTTTGGGCTCATCATAGAACCCAGGCTAGATTCCAACTCATAATCCTACTGCCTCAGTCTCCTGAGTGCTGTAATTACAGGTTTTCACCACCATGCCCAAATCAATTTTAAAAATAACATGTATATGTTTGCATAAGAAAATATTTAGGCATTTCTTTGACCATGTTAAAATTTTTACAATGCCCTTATACTTATTTTATATACTTATTTTTAATACTCATTAACGAACATAATTTTTATTACCAAGTACCTTCAAAATTTAATGAAAGTAGTTTACCATAAGAAAACCCTGCATTGAAAATAATCTTTTCATGAACTCTAAGGAGAGAAAGCAGGGAAGAATTATTAGGGGCCCAGAACACTGAATATAGGATATTTTGAAGGAAATTTAAATGTCAGATACAAAGTGAGACCTGGCTTGAATCTGAGTTCAACAAACCATCTGTCTAGTTATATGTAAAATAACTTGGAAATTTGAATATTGATTAAAAATGACTTACTTAGTTTTAAGCTATTTGACTTTCTGATTTCTTAAGTTGTGATAGTGCTATATAAAGGAATACTTTTGTCTCTCAGAGATAACCTATCTGTGGATGAGATGATGAACTATCAGGAGTTTGCTCTGAAATGGCCAAATGAATAGGAGCATGGTTTTCAGACTATAGGTAGCCTGATGATACCCAATTCCTGATACTCAAGTTCTCCTGTAGTGTGTGATCTTTGAATGAGGTTGAATCTAGTAATTTACTTATCATTAGAATATTTCAAAGAACCAAAAAAAAAAAACCTGTTTATTTTCTTGTCAGCCTTTCTACTATGATGGAGTAAGCTACCACAGGAGAAAGGTCTGGTGGCAAAGAACTTTGGAGACTTGGACTTAAATGTATCAAGGAAATAAAGACTTCATTCCAATAACCTTCAAGATGGTATGGAAAAAAGCTTAAGTGTGGGAGAGGTGGGCATCTAGGGAAAAAGGGAGTGGTGGGAAGGGATAATTAACAGTAAGAATGTTTGAAAAGCTACATGGAAGTTTACTATTTTATAAGCTTCATATATATATATATACACACACACACATATATATTTACATACATATACATATATACATATATGTACATATAACTAAACTCTCTATACGAATATATATATATATATAAAATATATATATATATATATTCGTATAGAGAGTTTAGTTAGATTTACCCTAAGTAGGGGATAATGCTTATCTTTGTCACTTTCTATTGTTGTAATAAAACACCATGACCAAGTCAACTTATAAAACAGGATTTTATTTGGCTTACAGTTTCAGATGGTTAGAGTCTAAGATGGTAGAATGAAGGAGCAACTGAGGGTTCATAACTTGATTCATAATCATGAAGAAGAGAGAGCACCATGAATTCTTTTGAAATTCAAAGTCTCTTTTGAAAACTCAAAGCCCACCCTCAGTGACATACCTCCTCCAACAAGGCCTTCTAGTCTTTCCCAAACAATTCTACCAACTAGGGACCAAAGTATTCAAAATGGGGACCATTTTCATTCACACTACTACAGTGCTCCTCACAGGAAGCTTAGGTTTTTCAAATAAAAAAACCTAGTACCAGTTGTTGAATACCTTTCAAGTTGTTGGTCAGAGGAGTCTCAGAGACTCCTGAAACAATACAGGATATTGCCATTGCTCTTGGCTGCCATCAGAACTTGATGGTAAGACCTTATCCCTGAAATGCCATACACTTTGGATATAGACATGGAGAAATCAAATTGGTACTGATCAGGAAGCTTCCACCTGCTAGCTTTCATAGTATGTAGAGGAAGCTACTCTATTAACTGCCCAGGGCAAGGGTGAATGAGGTGGGAGGAGTCATCAACAGTCTTGCCTAGCTGTGAACTCTGTGAGCCAAAAGAAAGGCTGATGTGAGAAGTTCTGCCTTTGGTGCAATTATGGCATGAATATTATCAAGTAACCAACCACTTTCTGCTTGGATTTAAGGTGCTAAATGGAAGACTATCAGACTACACTCTAAATTTGTATCTTTATATTCACAGATTGGTGAAGCTTTTAGACCTCATCAGAGATGTTTCTTTATGCAGTAGATGATGCTTAATACAGAAACTCACAGCTGGTCAAAGTGCAAAGAATAAGTGTCTGTGGAGTAAAGAGCTAATAAGATTGAAATACATTGTGTGATATGAATTTTTGAGCAATAATTTTTGAAGTCATTGGGAAATTTTCTGTTTTTGAACATTTATTTATTTATTTATTTATTTATTTATTTATTTATTTATTTATTTATTTATTTATTTATAAGATAGGTGCAGGCTATGTAGTGCAGGATAACTTGAAATTCACTTTTTATCCAGGTCCAACCTTCAACTCTCATTTTTTCCTGTTTTATCCTCCCACATTCTAAGAGTATGAGCATGTATTACCACAAGGGCTATACCTTTATTTTTTAATTGATTGTTAATACATTAATTGTGCATAACCTTGTGTTTTATAGACATGAAGGATTGAAAGGAAAACTCTCTTGTTCGTGTAGCATCAGTCTTCTCATATAGTGTGGAATTTGTGCGTGTGTGTGTGTGTGTGTGTGTGTGTGTGTGTGTGTGTTGCATTGCTAAGTAGCAAACTCTTGGCTCTGTAAGTGCAAGACAAAGGCCCTAACCCTGAGCTAAATTCATAATTCTTTGATAGCATCACAGTGATTTTGTATTTATAATTTCCCCAAATATTACTCAATAATTTTCTTTTTGGACTGTCTTTGGCAAGATAGTACTAGGCTTCATGAAATGAGTTAGCAAGAAGTCTCTCCTATTTTTGGACAAGATTTTGTAGAACTGTGAATTCTTTATAAACGTTTGGTAGAATTCTCAATGAAACCATCTAGAAATTTCTTTGGGTGGAATATTTAAATTACAAATTTACTATTTTTAACAGTTTATAGGACTATTATAAATCTTTCTCAAAGTAGTTGTTTCTTGATAACTTGTGTTTATCCAGGAGTTGGTGCATTATGTGTAAGTTACTAAATATATGTATATGTTTTTTTTCATTATCTCTTTGGAGTGTGTAGTAATATCCCTTGTTAATTTCTGAAAGTAGCAATCCCCTCTCTTGTCATCTCTCCCCTCTCCTTCCCATCAGCCTACTGATGTTACTGATCTTCAAAGAACTAGTATTTTGTTTCATTGATTATTCTCTAGTTTTTCTCTCCTAAATTTCATTTAATATTTTCTTCAACATATTCTGTTTTTTTTCTTGACTGTTAAATTAAGTTAGAAATTCCGTTTAAAAATTTGTGATTTTTTTTTCTTTTCTTTCTTTTTCTTTTTTCTTTTTTTAAAAGAATCTCTGTGAGTTTGGGGCCAGAATGGTCTACAGAGCTAGTTTTAGGACAGTCAGAGTTACAACAGAGAAATCTTGTCTTTAAAAACAAACAAACAAAACCAATAACAAAAAAGGAATCTTACACACTTAACACTAGAAAGTTCATTTTAAGTGTTTATTTACCAATGTTACAAAATGTTGATATACTGTATTTTGGTTTTTATGTTAATTTTAAATTTCCCTCAAGATTTCCTATTTGACTTATGGATTATTTGGCAGTATGTGATTTGGTTTCTAAGTATTTGGAGAATTCTTATTCTTCTATTATTGGTTTCTAGTTTATTCTATTATGATTAAAAAGAATATTCTATATTATTTCAATTCTTTTATGTGTGAGTATCTGTGTTTGCTCTATGGCCTAGGATATGATATACCTTGATATGTTTTTCATGGCAATCAAAAAGACAGTGTGTCTTGCTGGTGTTAACTGAAATAGTATAGAAATTGTTCGTGCCTACTGGTTGATGGTGTTACTGAATTGTCCTCTATCATTGCTGATGTTTAGTCTAATTGTTGTATTCATTATTGAGAGAGTGTTGATGAAGCCAATTTAATAAGTAATATTTGTAATAAATCTGTGTAGCTTATGTCTACATATTCTGTTACTATATAATAAATAAATATAAAGCTGAAATTATAGACTTGTTTGTCATTCAGTGCTATTCATTTTTTTTTTTTGCTTACTTGTTTGTTTTGAGGCAGCATCTTAATATATTTACTAGGTTTGTCTTAAACTCATGAGCTCTCATGTTTTTCTTTTCCAGCATTTTAAGTAGCTCATATTACAGGAGTGAGTCACCATAACAGAAAGTTCTATCAGAGTTTGCTTTGAGTTTTTTGAGCTCCATTGTTGGTGCATACATACTTTCAGGATCAGTCTTATTTTCTTAAAAGACAGACTTTTATCATTATATGATGGCCTTCCCTGACTTTGGTAATTTTTTCCCTGAAGTCTAACATCTCTGATACCAAATATAATCACTTCTGTTTTACTCTGATTAATATTTACGTGATTTCTCTTTTCCTGTGATTTAATTTTCAACTTCCCATGTCATTAGATTTGAAGTGAGTTTCTTGCATCCAGTATATAGTTGAATTATGTTTTATAATTAGTATGTTGATCTGTCTTTTGACTAGGGTACTTATATTACTTATATTCAGTGTCAGTATTGATATTTTAGGTAGAGATATTTTACTTCTGTTATGTTATGATTTGAGATGTTCCCCACAGGCTTGTGTTTTGATCAATTGGTTTCTCGGCTTGCTGCAGAACTTTTAGGAGGTGGGGCCTTACTGGTGGAAGTAGATCGATAGAGGACTTACTTCTGGTTCTAGTTCTACACTCTATTTCCTGGCCTATTGTGTTGTGAAGTTTCTGCCACACTTTATCATCCATGAACACCACCATTCCTTCCCAACATGACAGATAAAAACTTTTAGAACACTGATTCAAAATAAAGCTTACTCTGTTAAGTTGCTCCTGCCAGATATTTTGTAGGTGACAAGAAAAGTAACCAATACAGCTTAAGTCTGCCACTGTTGATTTGCTTGTTTGTCCTCTGGTTTTGGTCTTTCTGTCTTGTCTTTTCTGACTTCAGCTACATAATGTTTTTTTTTTTTCCTGAGTTCTATTTTAATTGTTCTATAATGTTTTAAATATATTTTTGTATAGCTCTAAAATTGTTTATTTGTGTATATGTCTTTTGTACATATCTTTGTGAGCATTTGCCATGTGAGTGTAGTCTGAGGAGGCTGGAAATGGGCATCAGATCCACCAGAGCTGGAGTTACAAGTGGTTTTAATGTGCCTGACGTGAGTGCTGGAAATTGAACATGGGTCCTCTGGAAGAGCAGCCAGTGCTCTTAACTGCCAGCCATCTCTCCAGCCCTGGTATGTCTGTTTACAGTGAACTTTCCTAGGTTTCTTTCATCTAAAAATATCTTGGTTCACTGGGTGTAGATTTCTTTATCCCTGAAAAACACCAATGGTCTGCATGGTTTCTGATGAGAAACATGCTACCATACTAATATTGTTATAACAGTTCCGTCTTTCTGAAGTTTACTTACAATATGTCTAAATTTAGAATGTCGTTTATTTAAATTCTCTCTATTTACACACACACACAGAAAGAGATATTTGGAAGCCAGAGTTCAATACTGGGCATCTTCTTCTAATGCTCTCCACTTTATTTTTTGACATGGGGTCATGCATCAAATCTGGGGATTGTTGCTTTGATTAAGCTGGCTGGCCAGGAATGCTACCTCCCCAGTTCTGGGATCAAAGGAATACAATGCCACACCAGGCTTTCTTACATGGGTTCTGGCACTGAACTTGAGTCCTCATGCTTGCATGGCACACACATTATTGACTGATCCATCTCCCTAGTCCATGGCTCTTACTCTTGCAGCTATTACTTGTTCAATTTATTTTTTTTCAGTTCTTTTCACTACTTTTCTAACAAAAATCTAGTCTGGCATGGTGGCACATGCCTTTAATTGCAACCCTCATAAGGGTTGCAAATGCAGGTGGCTTTCTGTGAGTTTGAGGCCAACCTGGTCTACATAGTGAGTTCTAGGCCAGCCAATTCTACATGATAAAATCTTGGCTCAAAAACTAAGAAAAACCTGACTGCATGATTTAAATTTTTTTTTTTTCTGAAGTCTGTTCAGGTATTTTAGTCTAGTTTCTACTTGCTCTTCAGAGTAATTTCTATTATTATGTTTATTATTCTGCCACTCACTGACACCTTTCATATTCCCACATACCTCTGTTTACTTCATTCTAATATGGAACTCATTTGCTGAACTTTCCATTTCAGTGACAGTGTTTTCATTGCTAAAATATCTTATTAGATTCTTCTTTGCCTCTTCTATTTCTCTGATTAAATGTTCTAATTATATTTTTATACTAGGTCTCACTATGTAGCCCTGGCTGGCCTGGAACTAACTACGTAAACCAGGCCAGCCTGAAAATCATGGAGATTTGCCTGCCTCTGCCTCCCAAGTGTTGGGATCAAAGGTATGTGCTACTGCACCCAAAGCTTTCTACCTTTTTTATGTTTCAGGCATGTGTGATACTGGGTCTGTTGGCACCCTTTGATGGTCTTTTTATACTTCTTGAAATCCTCCTGGTTCTGAGCATGAGGAATGATTTCCAACTGAAACCAGGATATTTTCTCATTATATTACAAGATCTTATTTAAAGCTTCTGTTTTAGATGGCTGGCTCTCTTCAAAATTATTCCAGAGGATGTCATGGGTATAAAGCCATGTGAGAAAGAAGCACAATGTCCGGTTGTTGACACTGAGTTGGAAGGGTTTTTTGTTCCCTCTGGGCAGGAGTAGGAGTTTGGGTTCTGCATGTGGCTTCCACTGACCCCATTGCTGGGGTGCCTGTTTTACTGCCAGGCAGCAGCTAAGTCACATTCTTCAATAGTGTTTTGTGACAGTACCTCTGGAGAAAAAAGGGTCCCCTTATTACTATAGGGTAAGGTCCAGGTCAAGGCTCACAGGTTAGTCTCCTCAGACACAGCAAAAGTAGAGAGGGAAGCTCTTATCACCAGCTATTGTAAGTTAAAGTTCCAAAACCTGATCTGGCCTTCTTTGACACCATCATGGTAGGGTGTGGAAGTGCTTGTTTATAGCCTTTCAAGAATGGAAATCGAGACTTCCCATTCCGTCTTTGCTGATGAGGTGGTGATGATTTTGTTTTTTTGTACTTGGTTGGAGAAGAGTGGTTTTTTTTTGTTTTTGTTTTTAACATTTTCCTCTGTTTTCCTAGGCTGTCCCTGATCCACTCTGGCTAGAGAGAGCAGGTTTTCTCGGTCACAGTCTTCAGCTCTGACTCTGGGATGTATATGGTAGAAAGAAAATTCAGGAAACTCATTACTAGGTTATTTCTTGGGTCTCAGGATCCCAAGTCAGTGTTCCTTCTACTTCCTGCTGTCAGAGTCATGCCTTCATTATTTAACATGTAACAGTCAGGAGTTTTAGCCGTATTTGACAGGATGAGCAGGGCATGGTAGTTTTACCCTGCGTTCTGGAAGCTGAATTTCTCTAGGGATGCATTTTATCAGAACCTTTTCTGAATCTATTGACATAATCTTCCTTTTGTGAGTTTTTGAGGTGCTGATTTGAATTATGGTATATTATTGCTCAATAATATGCTAAAATAAATAAATAAAAATGAACAAAATAAAGGATAAATATTCTAAAATAAATTTTAGATGTGTATATCATAGATTATAGAAATATGTACAAGCAAATGAAGCAAAGTTCTTTTGAAGAGACCACGTGTGTCTCTCTTAAATGATCTTGGCTTTGCCTATCGCCACAAAGCCATGTGCACCGAAAAGTATAATCGTCAGGTTATTCTCTAGTCCTCCATGTTTGATGACATAAGTGAGCTGTGTCCTCAGCAATAGGGCTTTAGCAACAGGTTGTAGACAGTAATCAATTGTCTTGACATTACCTGTGACATTGTCTCCTTTATTATATGTTGGATCCATTTAAATTCCTATTGTATGTGTATGTATTTTAGGAAGATTCTACAGTAGTAGGTTTTCATATGGTCGTTCAAATGGCCTTTAGTGTTAGTTATTTCTCCCCATATTCCTTCCTTTACCCTTCTCTCCCATCATCCTCCCCATTTAATCCTGCTATTCTAATTTCCCCTTTATCTCTCCATAACACTATATTCCATTTCCCCTTCCTTGGGAGATCCTCTCCTCCTCCTAGTCCTTGACTAACTATCTAACCTCTCTGTTGATTCAGACTGACACAGACATATCTAAAGCTTAAAAGCTAACATCCATATATTATAGAAAACATTAACACATATTATTAAAA
This sequence comes from Cricetomys ansorgei, assembly GCA_026225945.1. Classification (NCBI taxonomy): domain Eukaryota; kingdom Metazoa; phylum Chordata; class Mammalia; order Rodentia; family Nesomyidae; genus Cricetomys; species Cricetomys ansorgei. The sequence goes on from JAMJFZ010000755.1 coordinate 49,427, forward strand.
AGATTGTTTATCATCAGATTTTCATATATAATAATGCTCATTTTCTGTTTCCCCTAATTATCTATTAACTTAAAATTGAATTTAGGAGCACAGTACACAGAATATTCTACTTCTTGGTTCATTGCTGCTTTTTTAAAAAATCCTACTAAAGTGGGAATCTGAAGGGGTCCATGGTGACATGCACTTGTAACCCTAGCTCTCAGAAGGCTGAGGCAGGAAGACTGAGTTTGACACCAGCTTGAACTGTATACAGGGGCCTGTCTTTATACATATATGTATATATATATATATATATATATATATATATATACACACACACACACACACACACACACACACACACACACACATACATATTGTAAAATGGTGGTCAGATTCTTGTAGCTGCTTTGGGAAAAGGTACTGCAATTCTTGAATCCTCTCTCCCTGCCTGGTCGGCTCTTTAGCAGTACACCCATTGTACACCCATTGTACAGTATACCATTTAGCAGAATATCCATTCTCACTTTCTTTGCTTTCCCTGTGTACTCATCACCACTCACCTCCTCTACAGGAAACACCTTCCCCACTCGCTTTCCCTTCATCCTTTCTTTGCTCTAGCTTTGCCGTTGTCTTTTCCTTAACCATCTCTGCCTGCTGAGGTCTAGTCTGTTTATATAACCCAGGGCAGGAGGAGTACATTTTCTTCACTGCTTTATCCTACGGCCCAAATCAATATCTGAAATACTGTAAATGCTGTGGATGATAAAGGAATGGAGAGCATGGTGTGCAGATGGCTTTAGTGAAGATGGCATTGTTTCTACATATTTCATTTTAATTTGTGCTATGTATTTTCTGTTTTGTTTCAAATTGATGTTATGAAGCCAGAATGTAAGCTTTAAGGTATAAAATTAAATTCCCTATTTAGAGAGATAGACTCTGATGTTTGTACCATCTACCAAAATGAAGATTTGGCCCCACCTTGGTATGCCATGTATTATGTAGTTATGGCATACGTTATGGACAGTATGCTAATGAGGATCGGTGCTGAGGATGCATAGAGGGTTTAATTGCAAGTCATCACAGCGGTTGAGTCCAACCTTTCTGCATAGAGCCATTTATCAAGAGTGACAGCCAAGAGAGGAGACACAGCATATCCTTCTAGGATTACTCTCCCCTCTGCTCTGTCTCATCCCGTCACTCAGTTTACAGTCCTCTTTGTTGGCTTTGAGCATTCCCAAAGGATGTATTTATCACCAAAGGAAAAACTCAAATGACATCAGCAGCAGCACTCACAACTCTGTGCTGTGATCCAATAAATAATGTGTGTTCAGCTTGCAAAGCATCAAAACATCTCCTAGTGCTACCAATAGCCAACAGGGTTATCAAGCCCCGGCCTTACCTGGGGATTAAGTAGTCAGAATCCTGAACCTTATATCAGGCTTGCACTTTTAACAAGCATGGGGTTCTTAGTAGTTTAAGTGGATACTGAAATTTGAAAAGCATAGGTCTACAGAAGATGCAACTGTTACCTAGTATGACCACTGTTTTTGAGACAGGATCTTACTAGGTGGCCTTGGGTAGCCTGGAATTTACTATGTAGATCAGGCTGACATTGAAATCGCAGAGACCCACTTGCTTCTGCTTCCTGGATGCTGGTGTTGAAAAGTGTGCTGTCACTGAGAATGGTTGAAGCCAACAAATTAATGATTTACAAAATCAATTTTGATGAAATTTTGAAAATTGTTTATTGCAACCCATCTTTGGAACTCTGCCTCTGATGAATGTTCATTATTCAGTCTGGTTAATGCTATAGAAGACAGAAATGGACTGTGTGTTTGCGTTGTGCCAGTCAGGAGCACAGTTGAGTGGAACTGTCCAGCTTTGACTTACTTCTTAAATATGCACTAATGTCTCTGAACATTTTTGTTTGAACATATTGACAAAGAAAAATTAATCATTTTTTTTGAAGGACTAACAATTTGTGAGAATTTGAGACGGGAATTCTCTAAAACCTCCAAATAGTTCTTTAAAAAAAAAATCTAAACAATATACACAAAAAAGTAGACATTATCTAAGAAGATTTAATACTCTTTCCATAAAACCCTGGCAGTCTGTGAAGGACTGACCAGGCAGCACTGAATGGATCATCTCTCTGTAAACAATCAGTGATTAAGAGAAGTTTGCTTCTAATAGCTCCAGATCATCCCAGAGACCTGCACTTTAGACATGTCACTTTTCTCTGTAGGATCATTACTAGATACACTAGAAGAGCTAAACTCTCCAAAAGCTTATAATTTCTTTGTAAACTTGGCATCAGATGGCTATTAATACAAACTATTAAACATAATAGAGATATGGATTGAAAGTGTCAATGACGAGCTCTACTTAGGAATTTGAAATTCAGTTTAGAGACAGCTCAACGTGGGAAGCCATTGTGCTCTCATAACAGAAGTCTTTACATTGTAAAATGGCTCAAGAAATAAGACTTGGGATTCTGTGTGTGTGTGCTAGGTCTCAAGGGGCCAAGCAGTATGTATGGTTAACACAAAGGTTCATGATCTGAGTTCTCTATACAAGCTGTATCGGGCCATATTTTATCAGCAATCACTTAATTAAAAATTGGAGCACTCTAGGAGGTTCATAGCTTATTGACGTTGTTTAATATTTGTCTTATGACCAGCAAAGAAAAGGTTGTGGAAACCAGAAATTTGTCTCTTGGGGAATAGATACAATCAGAGCCATCAGCCCCAAGCATACATAAAACAGCATCTAAATCACATTTATCTCCCACCAGAGGACAAGAAACATAGTGGCTATGTCTCTAGAATTAAAAATTAATAGCTATAAAAGGGACTATAAAAGAGGTGAAAAGGATGTAGGTTTTGTAACAATACACAGGGGTACCTAGGGGGCCATTTATTTGCACGTTGAGGTTGGAGAGTTACAAAGATGGTCCATCCCATTGTATAGTTTTTAAATGAAAAAGGCTTGTTTGCAAAAAAACAGCTTGAATTGGGTAAAACTTTCATTTGAAGTTAAAAGTATTTAACTTGAGTTGCTAGGTCATGTCAACAGTGAAATACTACCAGAATATTGTAAATGCTCTTGATTATGTAACGCTTGACTAAAATTTTATTGTAACAATATCACTTCTTGTTTAAATTCTATGATTTTGTGAAATCAAATATTGACTCTTTGATAAAAAGTGATTTAGAGACATTGAGTTCTAAATATGAACATGCTTTAGAATACATCAGTCAAATTGCTTCTCCAACTTTCCTTGTTTATGTTTGAATAACTTAATATGTTATAAAATCTATGGTCAGATATAATCTCAAGAAATTCCTTTGATGTGGTGGTTGCAACTCTGAGCTAACAGCAAGTGGATTACTGAAGCAAGGGTACTTTGAGTTCTGGGCCAGATGAGAACATATGATGAGACTCTGTCTCAAAAACACTAAAAATTAGCTTGGAATCTAAGCTGAAGTTTCAACCAGAACTTTAGACCAGGGCATTGCTCAACCCTACTCAGAGAAGTTTCTTCTTGCAGTAGATTGTAATGAACACAGAGACTCACAATTGGACATCATGCAGAGATTAAGGATCTGGAATACTCAGCCCTACCTGGGATATCTCCATTATACCTCTACCCTATAGCTAAGAGACCTATGTGGAAGATGGGGCAGAAAGACTGTAAGACCTAGGTTCAATTTTCAGTATCCACATGGAAGCTCACAACCATCTGTATCTTGGTTCCACTGGATGCAATGATCTCTTTGGCCACTGCAGGCACATGGTGTATATACATGCATGCTGGCAAAAACTCCTATACACAGAAAGATAAGTAAATTGTAAAAGAAAAGCAAGTAGAAGTGTAACTACCTAGGGATAAAGGGGACTGAAGGCAGGGTGGGTGAGAAAGAAGTCTGTAGAGTCAGAGGCTAATGATTTCAGCCTACAATGTACATTTGTGTGGAAGTGTCCTTATGCAACACAACAACATGTGCAATGATGCACAGATGAGATTTATATATTTATGCATTTTATAAAAAGGCAATTTCTATAGATGGTAGAATGCTTTCAGTTGTAAATAGAAACAAAATCCTGCCATGTGTGACAACGTGGATTGACCCGGGGGACGTTATGTTGTGAGGTAAGTCAGGCACAGAAAGATAAATGCTGTATACACAGACTCCTGTGTGGATTGTTAAATGTTGATCTTTTGGAAATAGAAATAGTAGTCACCTGGGAAGAGCACATTCTTGTGTTCTGTGGCACAGTGGGATAAGTAATAACAATATAAAGCATTTACATTGCAAAAGAGTTAGAAGTGTTTTGAACATATAAATTGCAAAAATAGACAAAACTTTTCTCCTACTTTTGGAAAGGAAAGGTGTGTGTGTGTGTGTGCGTGCATGTGTGTATGTGTGTACGTGTGTGTGTGTGTGTGTGTGTGTGTGTGTGTGTGTATGTGTCTAGGCCAGAGAATGACCTTAGGTGCCATTATTCAGGCTCTATCAGCTTTTTTATTTTTGAGACAGGGTTTTTTTCTACTGGCCTGAAACTTAATAGGCAAGGCTAGCAGGCCAGTGATCCCTAGGTATCCTGTCTCCCCAGCACTGAGATTTCAGACATGTTACACAGCTACTTCTTTACATGGGTTTTGGGGTTCAGTGTCAGGTCTTCATGCTTTACATATTGAACTATTTCTTCAGCCTCAAGCTCCTCCCACTTTTTATGACTTCACATAGACTCAACTTCTCCAGGTTCTACCATTTCCCAATAGCACTGCCCCTGGGAACCAAACCTTACTATAAGGGCATTGAGAGACATTCAATTTCCAAACTATAACAGATGCATAGCAGTGTATTCTTTCCACTTTTCTAGGGAACATTGTAATTGACAGTTTTACTATTAAATATTTTATACCATAAACTCTTAAAAATAAACTAATTATAACCACATTTAATACTAATCATGCCTTCCTGTGTTCTGGCTTGATTTCTGCTCAGAGGTTATTGTCTCCATACCCTCGTCCTCTGGAGTTCCCCTGACTCTCCCAACAGGCACATGCATCTCCAAAAAACCAAAAGATCTTCATAGTCTTTTGGGTGCATGCGTGGCAGGCTGTACTGAGAGTTGACTGCAACAAGCGGGAATGTACTGCTGAACCACTTCTCAAGACAATACAAACACCTGCTTGTAGCATCGTCCCATCCTTGACAATTTACAGCTACAAATAGTAGTAAAAATTGCCTTGGGAAAGTCCTGAAAACTTAACTGAATCTTAAGAGCTTGTATGAGCTGATTCTTGCACAATAGTAGAAGTTGAATCAATGTCTTTGGGATGTTGTGCAATAGGACATTCAAACAGGCAGTAACCACAGAGATATACACTCTATACGCATGCCTTTGATAGGCAAGATTTGGTCTCAGGACCAGAATATTCATCATTCCTGGGGAGGTGGATAGGAAAGTGGAATCAAAGGCTGGATTTGACCTCATACTCCCGGATGAGAATCTAAATTTTTGCAAGGTGGTTTGTGAGTATACTCAGCAGAGTATTCCTTCTACACCTGAAGTACTTGGGGCTTCAGAGAGCTTAGCCACCCAGGAACTTTCACTCTAATGGTCCATGTATGTTTGGTTGTGAGGAAACCAAAGCCTGTCTTTTTACTGTCTGTTTACTAACCAACACATTCTCAAATGTATAGGCTAGTGTCCGCCTTACATAATATCTAATGAGAGCATACATGATGGCTAGTGTTGTCAATTCAACACAATCTAGAATTGTTATCAAAGTTGGGGGGTCCCAACCTATGACCTAAGCCAGGTCCAGCCACCAAGTCTTTAGTAAGCCAATTAAAAGAGCCAGATTAAACGTGGAAACAAAAAAGATGTATCCAATGTGGCCTCATTAGGAGGAGGAACAAAAAAATCCAGTGAATTCTTCATTGGTTTCCTGAAGTAAAATTAAAGTTTAAATAGATTGCCAAAGATATACATGTGTATCACAACAGCTCAGTTAAGGCGTGGTCCCACTCACTATTCACCCTTCACCGTCTAGGCTTCGGTCTCATTCAATAAGGTAGTCCGACAAATCGTTTTTGTATGAAATCTCCCTCAAGGAGACACATTTGCTCTTTGGTTGGACCTTTTCCTTCTCTCAGCTGGAGATTCCTGGGGAAATTCTCATTTCTTTGGGGTCCATTGTTTGAGTTGTCTGACAGTCACACTGACAGGCATTTTAAGGAATCAACTGGGGAAAAAACAGTGACCTGTGGGCACGGCTATGTTGGATTAAGTTAATTGAGGCATTGGGATCTGTCCACTGTTCCCTAGGCAAGAATTCTGAACTGTGTGAGAGTGGGAAAAGTCAGCTCATCTCACAACCACTGCACTGGTTGTATTTCAACCCTAGTTCTTCCCACTGAAACAGATAAATTGAGGATCATAGAAAGTTTTTGTTTTTCAGAATCAAATTCAGATGACTTCTGATTGCACCTTTTGCCTCCAAGTAAATACAATCTGTTTATTAGTGTTGGGATGATTCACTTCTTATTTTATATATATTCAGGTGTGTTTTGTATTAAGAATCCCCAAGGTTGCAAGAACAGCTGTATCCACACCAGTGGGATTTTCCTTACTTCACAGTCTCATATTTAACCCTTTATTTTTCTTCTTTATAAATGGTAGATTTTGCTTTTTTGAGATTAAGTCTCAGCATGGAGGCCAGCATACCCTCATACTGAGAGTCTTCTGCCTTTGCCTTCCAGGTGCTAGGCTTACAGGTGTATGCTGCCATGCCTGACTGCTACTTTGAAAACAGTAGGAAAAGATCTAAAACAAGAAAAGAGAATCCCTTTCCTTCATACCCCTCTCCCCACTCTGTATAGTTAATGACTATATCCAACTGCTTCTGGGCATCTCTGAATATTTCTAGACATTTACAACTTATACTGTAGGTAATCTATTGCTAAACAGATTCGTAGGCACATACAAGGGACCTTGGCAAAGCAGGGGCAGGGTAGAAGAAAAAAAATATATAAGTTGAAAGAATTTACACAAATACATTGCAAGATAATTTTTTACAATCTAAAAGAATCTAGAGAAGCCATTTTTGCTTTCAAAATCAGATTTTGATTTTTCAGTTTTGTGGTTTAAAATGTAAAATTCAGCATTACATATTAGGGGGAAACTCTACCATAGTTTAGATTGTAAATGTCCCCCCCCAAAAAAAATCATGGCATGTTTAAGTCTTGGTCACTGGGAGAGCTACTGAGAAACATGTAACCTTTAAGAGATGGGGACTAATGGGATGTCTTTATGTCACTGGAAATGCGCCCTTTAAGGAGACTGTGAGACTGACCCGCCCTCATTCTCTGCTTTCTTGAGAAGAGTAACTAAGCTCTGCCACTGTCGTGGTGTGCTGCCAAGCCACTGGCCCGAACAGTGGCACAAAACCGATCACGGAACTGGAAGTCCATGAATCTCCAAATCCAAGAACCAGAATAAGCCTTTTCCCCTGGCAGGTTAATTATCTCAGGCATTTTGTTTGTTACAGTGACAGAAAACTAGAAAAAAAAGTCATGTTTACAGTGTTTCTGGTGTTAAAAGTCCTTAACCAACATGGACTCTAACTCATTCTTAGTGGTCACACCATTTCAGAGGTATACATGTTTGCTTAACCAGTCCTATCAAGGGACACTCACATTCTTCCCAGTTTATGACAAGGAATAGCGTTGCAGTGCTTCTGTATTCCACCCCTGTTTATCTTTGCTTAGCTGTGTGTACACAGATATATCTATTGGGATAAATTCCTACAAGTCCAGCTCCAATGTTTATTTCTGAGATTTTCTTGGCAATGTAAATAATTTCTGTAAGAATAAAAGAGAAACCAGATTTATACAAGAAACTCAAATATTAAATACAGTGTAGAGAGAAAAGGCTGTCTCTTACTTTATTGCTCTAAAATTTATCTCCGTGGCAAAATCTGACAGAGAAAACAGACCACACTTGGGAAACTTTCAGACACATATAGCTGGAGAACCCTGGAATTCAGGGAATAGAGATGCTACCCTCACATTGTTTATACCCAGTAGCTTTTCCTTTCTACTGTAAGCCTATAGAACCTATAGTATACATGCTGGAAAATAAGGGGGGTGTTAAACTGTTCACTGGTTGCTCTCTCCTCCTCCCTCCCTCCTTCCCTCCCTCCCTTTTTCCTACCCTCCTTTCTTTTTCTTTTCTTTCTTTCTTTCTTTCTTTTTCTTTCTTTCTTTCTTTCTTTCTTTCTTTCTTTCTTTCTTTCTTTCTTTCTCTCTTCTCTCTCTCTCTCTCTCTCTCTCTCTCTCTCTCTCTCTCTCTCTCTCTCTCCCTCTCTCTCTCTCTCTCTTTCTTTCTTTCTTTCAACAATAGACTTGGTGATAAATATTTTCTTTGTTTATGAGGAGGTAACAGGGATTGATTTAGACCCAAGTGGTCATACAACCTCAGAGATGAGCATCCTCTCACCTTATGAAGAGATTTCCAAAAAAATACCACCGAACAGGGCTTACCGAGTACTACTGTGTGTGTCCTGATTCTACTTTAGGAAAAACGCTCCTGTTAATGTAGATCCTGCCTGTTCTTCTAGAAGGCAGCATAGATCTTTTCCTTGGAGAACACACTACACAGTAACCAATTTGGACACCCACAGCAGAGAGCAGAATTTGACTTGAAGTAATTAGCTCATAATTAGTCGGCTAAGGGGGTGTGGGTATGAATGCACATGTGCAAATATGCTCGCTTTCAAACATTCACTTGGGTCTCCTGTGTGGATGACATTATCCTCTGTGTTGAAGGAAAAAAAAAAAAAAAAGAACTCTGAGAATTAAGAAACCCTTAGAATCTTTTTTTTTTTTTAAAGAGCTTAGTAGACCTTTCCCACCAGAAATTAAACCCTTTTTCCATCCTTGTTGCTGAAATTGGGCATCCATGTTGGCACCCCATGTTTTATGGAGAATTTGCTGTTTGTCCATATCAAACGAGCTCAGCCTCCCTGACTGCTTTGTGAAGATCACTCCCTGAGATCACTCAGTCTTCAGCACATGCAGTTTACCTGATTAGTTGCCATTAAAACTAATGTAAGACAAATACTGATCCTGTGAGAAGAGCTTGCAACTTTAATAATGCTCGAGGGAATACAACTGACCTCACACCTCCAACCCAGACATTGTCTACCCATGCTCCACAACTTGTGAATTTCAATTATTTGTTCAGAGGGGCCATTCATAATTGCCTGGTGTAAGCCTGCCTTTAGGATGCAAAGCAGAAGACAATGAAAATGCTACCCAGGCGAATTAGGGCAGCAGCACTTAAACATATAAATTAACTAGGCCTCTTTTCACAGCTCTCCCCTTTTATTCTGAGAGGTTTCAGTCTGGTGACATCAAAGACAGGATTATGAAGGAAGATAAAAACTTGATCTAATGTTCATGTTTGAAGTCATGAAAGTCCTCCTCTCTCCGTGGCAAAATAACCCCTCTTCATAACACACACACATACACACAACACAAAACCAGGGTCCAGGTGCAAAGGGGTTGGGGGCCTGCTGATGAGAGGCGGCGGCGGGAGGCTGCTAGAAGGCCTTGGCTTCCCGAGGAAGGAACAACTGAGGGGGAGAGCTGTGCCTTGCCTAATGTACTAATAGATTGTTTGTAGGCTTGGGCTGGTTTTGTTCTGCAAATTAATGTTGTCTTTCTCTGCAGCCCCTGTGATGTGGGATGGTTCCTTAATGATGTTTTAAGTAGGTTTCCTGCAGCATCTACAAAGATTACAACAGATTTTTTCTGTTATGTGAGAGACTGATCTGTAACTTCAACACCATTAACAAATATTTCCCTTTATGTTATTTGTGAATCAAATTTCCTGTCTAGTAATAAACTATACTATGTGTGTTCCTTCTGCACTACTGGGGCATGGAACATATAGATTCATATTAAAGTAATATCTGATAACATTTTTGTGGGTGGATCAGTAGGTGGCTACTGTGATATAGTTTGAAGACACCATCTTACTTTGGGGTTGCAGAAGTTGTTTGGGATGACCACAAACCTTGGCCTTCTAATGAATGTATTCAGCTGCACTCACTGGCGTCGTAGGAAGGAAGATTTATTTTAAAACTCTGCGAGCTACCAGCCCATGACTTTTAAAGTCTTTAGCCTTTTAAGCACTAAATCAGCATTCAAGTGGCTGGTTAATCTCCCAAGAGCCAAAATGAAGTGCTGGGGCCTAGATTATCACAGTCTGACTATTAGAAAATTCCAGCAGCATCAAACCTAGTGGCCTTTTGGGGAAAACTACTTTCTCTTTTCCTTTCCTCACATTTTGTAGACCCAAGCTAAAAAATAAAACAAGATGTCTTATGGTGGAGGCAATATAATGTAGAGAAGATTTTGTCTGACAGACTGAGCTGCTTTGGTTTTCCAGTTATGAGAAGCTCTTAGTGCCTCTAGGTATGCTCAGGCTTTTTGATTGTCGTCCTGTGGTGTCTGGATTATTGATCATCAATATTAGTGGTGTGTATTTAAAGGTAGAAGGCAGCCGATCAGTGTTAATCCATCTCACCATGCAGTGTGTTCCATTTTGAGCAATGACTGCCTCGAGGATAGATAGTCTTAGCCTTCTCGTGTTTACTCAAGTTTGGAGAAAAAGTAAATCGCTTCCTTACTCAAAGGATGAGTCTTCATTCTGTGGCAGTTAGCACAGATCTCATCTTTTCTTTTTCTAAGAAAAAGGTGTAAGAAACCAAAATGGTATGGAAATCTCAGCAATCCTGCACGACTACAGCCTCTTGACACAATCCCTCCATCTTTTGTTTACACCGTAACTTGTTTCATTAGATGTGATGAAAGCCAGTCATCCAGTTACCATGTTGAAAGTTAGCCCACCCAGGGTTTGAAAACTCATGCAAATAAGTTATACAGACTGTGAGCAATCTGTTTTTCAACGTGACTATCACACATTAGAAACTGGTAAAATAATCTTTTCTGTAAGAAATGCTTGGTCAAAATACATGCCCATTTTGTGGCTTGTCACTATGGTCTCAGGTTAGAGAAGTGGTTCTCAGCCTTCCTAATGGTACGAACCTTTAACACAGTTCCTCATGTTGTGGTGACTCCCCAACCATAAAATAATTTTTTTGCTACCTCATAACTATAATTTTACTACTGTTATGAATCATAATGCAAATATCTGATATGCAGATGGTCTTAGGCGACCCCTGTGAAAGGGTTGTTTGGCCCCCAAAGGGATTGAAATCCCCAGATTGAGAACTGCTAGGTTCAAGGTTGGTGTTTGTCAACAGTACTGCTGGGAACCTAGCACTCATGTTCCCACAATATTGTTTCCAGGTCTGACACTTGATATTTGATCATCAGTAAGAACAACAGGAGAAGATGCATCATGAGTCCTTTCCATTGCCCAAATAAGTAACTGGAGAAGCTCTGAAGTGTAAAAACTTGGACCAGAGTGAATTAGAGGGGAGCTTTAGACTTCCCAAATCACCAGTCCTCTAGAAATGTGAGCAGGACACATTCTCCTTGTCCAGGGCAGTGCTGCTGCTGGTGCTGCTGGTGCTGCTGGTGCTGGTGCTGCTGTCCTACAAGAGTAAAGGCTTCACTTCTTGGTGGTGGTGAAAGAGCTTTCAAACTCTCATATTTTCTAGTTCCCAACCAATCAGAAGTCTTCTGATTGCTTTCTATCACTGTGATAAAAAAAAAAAAAAAAAAAAAAAAAGAGCAAAAACAACTTGGGGGAGCATCAGTAGCCAGAAAGTCAATTTGGGCCACTCAGGAGAGGGTTTATTTATCTTACACTTACAGGTAACAGTCCATCACTGAGGGAAGCCAGGGCAGGAGCTCAAGTAGAAACCCAAAGACAGGATCTTAAGTAGAGGCCAAGGAGGAACGCTGCTTTCTAGGTTGCTCCTTGTGGTTCTCTTGGCTTGCTTCCTTATACAATTCAGGATCACTTACCTAGAACGGGACCACCCACAGCTGCCTGAGCTCTTGCACATCAATCATTAATGAAGAAAATGCCCCATACACTTGCCTATAGGCCAATCTGATAGAGGCATTTTCTCAATTGAGATTCCTTCTTCCTAGCTCAGTCTAGCTTGTGTTGACAAAAAAACCTAACCAGCACAGCCATTTAAAGCATACTCCAGTGTAGGAACAGTCATCACTGAAACTGAAACCTAAATAAGGAAGCAGCAGTCAGCCCTCAAACCCAGCTCCAACTCAGTTGATTCTGGGTAATTTTTCTCTCTACTTCATCAACAGTCACTGCAGCTTGAGTATTGAAGTTTCCATACACAGTTGTGGATCGTCCATTTCTTCTTCCAGTTCCATCAGTTGTTGTTTCAAGTGTCTTGGAATTTTCTGCATTAGAATGAGCAAACATTGTTTCCCGGGGGTTACCTATACATGATTTGGGAGGTCTGAAGAACAAGCACAAGTGTGGAGATCATGAAAAGCAGACAAGTATCAACTAGAAACATTTATTATCAAACCTAAAACCAAGTCACATCATCACTGAAAGATTAGTGCGTGTGTGTGTGTGTGTGTGTGTGTGTGTGTGTGTGTGTTCCACTAGCAGCAATCTGCTCCAGTCAGATACTAGTACAAAGTAGTCAAGAGACAATGAGACGCTTGTGGCCACCCACTCTTTCCACCAATAAGAGGGAAGACTTTTGTATAAGACTTAGACACATGAAGCTATGAATCCATTTACTTTTTATAATCTGTAGGAAAGACATAGATTTGGTCTATACTTCATGCTGTGTGTTATCTTACAGGTAATGAAGAGGAGAAATGGGAAGGCATATTAACTTCACAAAATGAAACCCTGTCATGACAAATAAAAAATGAGTGAAACATAGCTACTAACACAGATCAAGGGGAAGGAGATAGAAGAGAGGTCTCATGAAGCATGTCTTTCCATTACTTTGATCTAAAATTTTGAATTATATACCAGTTATAGTGGCTTGGCACAGGCCTGTAATCCCCACACATGGAGGCCAAGGCAGGGAGAAACTGATTAAGGATTCTTAAGCCACTGAGAAAAGAGATGTTGTTTTACTGTGTATATTAGTGCTATCTAAATATAACTACACAGATTCATTAATAACTTCAAGTAAAAAGAAATATCTTTGGAAAGGAGAGACCTCTTTGCTGTCTTCATAACCAATGATCACATTTGAGTCAGAAGCAAACCTGATATGTGTACTGTAAATACTGTAAAGTATTCCTGCCAAAAATGTTTAGCTGGAGTCAATTTGTCCTTAAAGTACCAGAATACAGGAAGCAAGGTAAGTTAAATGTCTTCAAAAGTAAACAACAACTGTTGGGAGAATTTTCTCAGAATGGCAGAGGGTGGGGGATGACTAGGCAAAGTTCGCCTCCCTGCCTCATATGGCCCCAGTGACAAACCAAAGCTTTCGCTTCCACCAAAGCTGACCCTGGAGGAGCCAATATATTTATTGGGGTTATTTGCAGAGCATGGGTGAGAGGTTCCAGGAAAGAGAATGGTTGGCCCGAATGCAGCTTACTGGAAGGTCTGCATCTGGCTTAGATGATAGTTTCCTGGTAGTAGATGGAAATCCTTCCTCGTCCTTCCCAGCCTGTATACCCTAGCCTTTCCCTGAGGCCATGTGCAATTAGGTCAGAATTGCATACAACTAGTTGGGATGAGTATCTGGCTCCTCAGTGAGGAGGTGAGGATAACTCAGATGAGGTTTCCATAACCTTCCTCACTCCTTCTACAAGGGAAGGTCAACGAGTCAACAGACCCAGTTATGAAGATCTTTTGCAAATGGTCACAACTGAGTCCATGAAGGTGATGGCAGTCTGGCTCAGATGATATCTCTTTATAACAACAACTGCATACCAATGGAATGTGAAGCATTCTAGAAGAACTTCTTAGTCTCTTCCAAATATGGGTATCATTATTTAGAAAGAGAGGTGAGTAAGGGTGAAGGAGGAGAAGGGATTAAAGTGGCATTACTACTAAAAGCAATGCACACATATTACTTTGAGTACATATTGTTTTTTATTTTTCAATGCCATAGATTGAACCTAGACCCACATTAGGCTGGGCTAGTACTCTACCACTGAGCTGTATCTCCAGCCAAAGTACATCCTTTCATTTTTCACATATTTTCACTACATGGCCAGAGTTGTAGCTCAGTGGTAGAAGCATTAGTTAACAGGTTCGAGACCACTGTTGAACTGTTGGTACTAAAGAAAAAAATATTAGCCATGAAAAAAATATGGGCAAATTATGATTTGGACCAAGTATTATATGACATTAGGAAGTTGTTCATGCTCTTAGATACATCATGACATGTTAATGACATGTGATTACATAAAGGAAGTGCCTGCCTTTTTCTTTGCTTTTGTTTTCTTTTTTTTTATGTAATGGGGTCTTGCTATGAAGTTCAGGCTGGCTTTGAACTTGCTATCTTCTTGCCTTGGCCTCTTAAGTGTTGGGATTAAAAATACACAGCACTGTACTGTGCTAAAGAAATGGCCATCTTCCTAGGAACTTGTGCTCATATTTAAGAATGAAGGATCATGAAGTCACAGTGGGTTAATAGATACTTCCATCATATATGGCAAAGCATGCTAATGTCTAGGTACTGTGCATATGGTATTGAAGACATAGCTGCTCACCACATTGTTCTTTCAATACTCATTCCTCAATGCCCTTTTCATAGATAGATAAGAAGTCTCAGAGGCTTTATGCAGAAATCGGACATCAGAGAATGTCTCTGTTTGGCCATGGAGAGAAGGTTTGAGTTATAGAAAGTTGCTCTTGTCTAGTGATGGATTGTCTTTTTCCTCCAAAGAGACAGAATTCAGAGATTAAGTTTTTAACGTAGGGCCCCAAGCATAAATTTCAAAAAGGGACCTTTTCGCCTTTGCTAATTGTAAATTAATCAGCTCTGCAGTGGAGAGAAGGCTTCCTTCTTTCTTAACCAACCCCCCTCCTTGGTGTTTATGCCTGGGGGAAGAATGAGGCATTTTTATAAAACTCATAAGCTCTTGGAGAAGATGCTATGGTTGCTTAGCTGGTAGTGGCGATCAGGGCTCTGGTGTAGTGTTCTTCTGGGGATGATTAATACTTTTCCGGTGACTGAATGGGATGGTTTTGTGAAATCAAAGTTAAGGGGAAAGGGCCTGCAGTTAGACAGCTTGGATTTGATAAAAGGCTCTTCTGCTCAGTCACTGTGGGAAACGGAAACCTGGAGGTGCAGATAAAGTTAGGACCTCCCTTAGAGGTATATGAGATGAAGAGTGGCAAGTAATTATCACAACATCATTGACACTTTCTAGCACAAAATAAGTCCCAAACTGCATTACTGTAATAATTCTCACTCACCTGGAGTGAAGTGAACACGTGCAGAGCTTTAGTAGCCAGGAAGTCAATTTCGGCCACCCAGTAACTTTAATCAAGACTGTTGTAATTTACTTATGTCCATGAACTTCTTAGAAATTCTTTCACCATGGGCCTGTACCACCTGCATTTCCTCAGCATTCTGGGAAACTCTGGAGCCACGACACTGGAGAGAGCTAAGAACCACGTCCCTAGGGCACAGAACGCTGATGCTGTTTCACAAGTGTGGTGTCTGCAGAGTAAGTTTCTTGCCTCTTCCAGTTGGAACTAGTTAGTCTTTTTCTCTGTAAGGTACCAAGATATAAAATCATTGCCAATTAATTGGTTACCAGAAAATAAAAACCTTCCTTAATTTTAAACTTCTTGATTGAGAGCTTGTTTCAAATATTTTGTCATTTTATGGCAGCAAATATAGCATTTTATTATGTTACTTTACTGATTATGTATCAAACATTCATGCCACTTAAACTTCTATAGTTGACTTACCATTTATATTCATTCTTTGATAATTTCATACGTGTATACAATGTATTTTGAGTATATCCACCCGACTCTTTTTCTTAACTCCTCTAGACTCCCCTCACTACACCCCCTCACAACTTCATGTCTTCTTTTCATAGCCCATCTAGTCCAGTCAGTGCTATCCTTAATTACATGGGTGTAGGATCATCCACTGGAACAAGAGCATCCTAACAGGTGACACTTCCTTGAAGAAAGTTGACTCTATTCTAGCAGCCTTCAACTGCCAAAGCTCTTCAGCTAGGGGTGAGATTTTATGAGCCCCTCTCCCATCTATGCTGGAATTCTCATTGGCTTGATCTTGTGTAAGTCTTGTGCAGATAATCACAGCCCCTGTGACTTCCTAAGTACAATGTCCCTGACTTGTTCCCATGCCAAAGTGAATATCTTAGAATAAACCTAACTAAGGAAGTAAAAAGGCTGTACAATGGAATATTTGAAACACTGAAGAAAAAAAAATGATAAAGACACTAGAAGATAAAAAGACTTCTCACCTAGGGATGTAACTTAGTTGAGAATGCTTACCTAGTATGCCTGGAGTCCTGAGTTTGACATGGAGCACTGGATATTGGACATAGTGATATATGCCTGTAATCCCAGCACTGGGGAGGTAGAAACAGGAAGTATCAGATGCTCAAAGTCATCATTGGCTACATAGTAAATTCTAAGTCAACCTGGGATACGTAAGACCTTGTCTCAAAATCAAATTTAAAAACCAAATCACTAGCTTTATGTTATACTAAATACAACTTACTTTTGTCTGTCTTTCATGCTCGAATTAGAAGTCTGCTGGAAACTACTCTACTCCAAGGAAAGAAATCAAAATTGTAATGCGTCTATACTGGTTAGATTTGTGTCAATTTGACACAAGCTAGAGAATCATTTGGGAAGAGGGAAACTCTTATTGGGAAAATTCCTCCATTGGTCTGTAGGCAAGTCTGTATGGCAATTTTTGATGAATGATTGATGATCAGGGGTCCAACAACTGTGTGTGGTGCCACCCTTGGGCAGGGGCTCTTGGCTTGTAATGAAAACCAAGCCAGCAAGCAGCATTCCTCCAAACTAAATAGTGTTCCTTTACAATCTCTGCTTCAGTTATTCCTGCCTTCAGGTTCCTGCCCTGCTTGAATTCCTGACTTGGTTTCCCTCAATGATGGATTGTGACCATGGAGTTATAAGGTGAAGTAAACTCAAGAGGGGAAGTTTGTTTGCTAAGGTGTGTAGTTTGGGTGGGTCTCCACTTTGATTGACAGATTTTATTTATAGAACCACTTCTCTACTGTACATATTCCTTCCCATAATGATGCATTTGATTATAACCATATGCATGCCCAGTTATGCACAGGCATAAGATGGTAAATAGATTTTCCCAGAAGTTCAGCTTGGGGACACAGTTCTCCTTATTGTGCATATTCCCCTATTAGGTTTAAGTTGACTTGTCCCTACTACCTTCATACATGGACAAACTAGGATACAAAGAAGTAGAATCTAAGTGTGATTGTTGTCAAGGGGAGAGAAATGTACTCCATTATTCAGAGATCAATGTATGTGCAGTTTAATGCAAGTAGGCATATGTCTTAGGTTGCTAGCTAGTTCCATTGTTCGGAGAGAAAAGTATATGCATACACCGGAGATGGTTTCAGATTGCCAAGTGCATTATTAGATGAGAAGTGTGTTCATAGCCCAAGCCATGTGGAGTCCCACATTGTTATGCTATTCCCTATGCTTGCCTGCTTCCTTAGGGTAGAGATTTTTTTTTTGCTCTGCTAAACTGGTGATTGGGACATTAGTCTTGGTCCTCAGTGTTTCTTTGAAAATAATGTCTGCAAAAATAATCTTTGACAAAGAGTAGGCCCACAATGAAAGCACAGTGATAGTAAGATATAGAGTTCATCAGCACTGGGGCTGGGGAGTGTGCTCTGCTCTTGCAGAGGTCTTGAGTTTGGTTCCTAGCATCCATGTCAGAGGGTTAAAACTATGTGTAACTCTAGGTCCAGGGGCTCTAATGCCTCTGGCTTCAGTAGGCACCTGTATTCACATGTACATACTCCCCACATGCATGCAATTAAAAATAATAAAACATAAAAATTCTTTTTTAAAAACTACATCTTGCCAGTGCCACCTTTAATCCCAGCACTTGGGAGGCAGAGGCGGGCAGATCTCTGCAAGTTTACTCAGTTGCTCTTCACCTTATTTTTTTTGAGACAAGGACACTCAGCGAACCTGGAGCTCACTGATTGGCTAGACTGACTGGCCAAAAAATTTCAGGAATCTGCCTGTCTTCTGGGGTTACAGATTTGGGGTATTGGGTTTCCAAATTCAAATCCTAATGCCTATGTGGTAGGTACTCTACTAAGTTATGTCCCCACTCCCTAAACTCTTATCGTGTGACCCAATCTCGCAAAAAAGCTAGAGATGGTCAGACCACCTCTAATTGTCAAACCTTGGAACTGAGATGTACTTAAGTAAATGAAGGAGTAAATAAGCACTGGTACCTCCAAACAATGGAATATTTTCCAGAACTAGAAACCAATATGATGCTATCATCAAAGAAGTATAGGGGAAACTTAAATGACTAATGCTGAGCAAAAGAAACCAAACTAGGGGAAAAGAAAGCCACACTAGTATGTTTCTGATCCTGTGGTGTCTGGACAAGACTAAACAAAGGAGATAATACAAGGATCAGTTTTTGCTCAACATTAAAGGGGAAAGAGGGATGAATAGGGAAATCAGAAGGTATTTTTGGTCAATGAGATTATTTAGTATGTTCTATAATGGTAGACACATGTCAGAGCACATTTATCAAAACCCACAGAATATGCATCACAAAGGGCAAACTCTATGCCAGCCAAGGACTCTGAGGGATACTTTACCATTGCAGGTTTACTGATTATTACAAAGGTATCTTTCTTGTACAGGATTTTGTGTGTGAGTGGACAGAGATGCTTTCTTATTTTCCACTCAAACTTGCTGTGAAATTGTGTGCCTAAAATTATCTACTATTTAGAACCAAAATAAAAAGCATGCGTTCAGATCTGTACTTCAGTTTTTAGTTGCATAGCCTTAATTGACACTTCTTGAGATCTCCATTTCCTCTTCTGTAAAATAGAGTGAAAGATGAGGCTGATGTGGTGAAGAGTTCCATAGTCCAGATGAAATGCTCAGCACAGCAGCTAAGCACAGTAAGCACTTAATGGCTGCTGGTGGGCGCTGTTGTTATCGTCCAGGTTGCAGGGGAACTCACTGTCTTTCAAGAGCTGGTGTGTTCTTGGCAGGTAAACAGGTTTGAAATTGTAATTCTCTTGACCCCCTTCCTCCCAATGGAACGCAAAAGACAAACTGGAGGTAAATGTGAACTCTCTCACAGGCTAATATGTACCCTGAAAAATTCCTTTCACATGAAATATTCCTGCGTTTTTCTTCTTCAGAAAGGGACTCTGCCTCAGGGCTTCAGGTGTTTCTGTTGTTCAGGTCATTTGGTATTTCCGAACTTCAGTGGGTTCAGAACTGAGATCAATGTTTAGGAAACGTACAGTCTTCTGATCAGAGCTTGGGTGAAATTGGATTATTCACAATACCTGGAAATGTAGTGCCTTATTCTCTGCTGCGTGGTTGTAAGCCATGGACAAGACCACACAATTTCATAGCTTTTAAAACCTTAAAGCAGACAAAGCCTACTGTGAGCTTCAAATTATCCCCATAGCCTTTTGGTAACTGGATGTTTTGTAAAGGTGTAAAATTTGAATTTTCAAAAAGAAGAGGAAAATAGAAGAGAAACTGAATGCAAAATTAAGAGGACATGAAGGCACCCAGCTGAAGGCACCAGTTACCCAGGTGCTTCATTCGTCTGGAGCAATTTGTTCTGCATGTCACACAAAAATGTGCCTTTCATTTCCAAATGACAAGTGTAATGGAGTGCTCTGAGAAAAACAGCCGCATTATTGATAGCACCGTCTCACATCTCGCTGTCGACTCAAACAATTTAACATACTTGGTGCTAGGAGAAGAATTAGCAAAGTTTTTAAGAGTGTACGTTTGGGAGAGCAGGCAACTCTGAACTCAAGATGGTTTCTGACATTCTAAGAGCTGAGGACGTCAGAACTTAGCAAGCATTGTGTAGCACACACACAACATGGTTTGTTCTCAAAGATTCTGCCAGGTATCAGGTAGGTGAGGATCCCTTCCTGGGAGGCAGATAAAGCCTCGCACACTAAACTCTTTAAGGAGATTTTCCCATGCAGTTCTTAGCACACAGTAGACATTTAACAAACATTGACTGAACAGAGTCTAAGTCCTGTAACTGTCCCAGCAAAAATCCATCAGCTGGCGACATCCTGACGGCTCTGTCTGTTCCGGTTGCCATTGCAGGCAGAGCACATCACCAGATACATAAACTCATGGCTCTTCCTACTTCTCGCTCTCTAGATTCTGTGTTGTTTCTTCTCTGTTTTCCTTTGTAGTTCTCTTCTTTTCTATCTGCTTTCTTCTCCCCTCTTTTCCTGTAGGAACTCCATGTTTTTTGTGTAAATCCAATCACCAGAGTCATTGACTGGTCATTAGATAATAGTATTGGGGTCAACACTGTGAATGACAGAAGCTAGGGAAGCTTCAAGCCGCCACATCTTCCAGTGATTATAGGCAGTGTTCCATTCAGTTAGAAGTCAGCTTTTAGATAATTTGTATATCACTAACAAATAAACTTCATTACTTCAATCAACTATCAATAAATATACTTGAGTATTTGCTGTAATCAAGATCATGGTTAAGATTGCTGAAGACGACAAAAATGAGAAGAGTGCATGTCTTATCACATTTATAGTGTAAATATGGTGATTTTAACCAATAGAAAGAAAAAAACAGATTTTGACTGGGAGATAGAAAGAATTAATAGTTAAGTTTATCACTTCAGTTGTTTCAATAGACATTAAGTATCAGTGGCTTAAAAGTTACTTAAGCCTGGTTGTATGGTTCTGTGTCGGAGCATCTGTCCAGCATACGCAGACCCTAGATCTGAACACTCAAACAATGTGTTGAGATATTGAGTAAGAAATAATTAACTCATTCCTTAAATACGTGTTGAGTCCTACTGAATGTCAAGCTTTGCTCTAGATGCTGGACATACGGCAGACCCATCTTGCCTGAAGAAACTCATGGACTAGGATGAAATAGCTATGTTTCTACCCCAGAAAATTGCACTGCTCTCCCTCAAAATGGGGTATACAGCAGCAAGTTTGGGTGAATATGATGAGCGCAGTTACCATAGTAAACCAGTTTAGATCATGTATCTAGAAGGCAGCTACAGATACAGATGTGACTGTCAAGAGGGAAAGGGAGCTTGAGGGAGCTAGAGGGGTCTTGAAGCTAGACCCTCAGCACAGGTGACAATCTGTAGCCACACAGAGAAGATAATAAGGCGGCCCATACAGCACAGAACCACAACCAAACAGCTTGTGCTTCCAAGAAGACCCATGAAGAGGAGGAAATAGAGGGAACTAGGTTAACAAACATGAAAACAAGGGGAAAGGGTGCTTTAAGGAGGACCAAGTACTTCTAAGAGGTAAAACCAAATGGTGTCAGAGACTGGGCTGGTGGAAGGAACTGAACATGGAAGAAAAACATAGGTATGCAAGAGGTGTTTTGTTTTTATGACTACAAAAGAAGAGTTTCTGTTGTAAGTCCAACAGCTAAAACATGGCAGGACGAGTAAACTCAAAGGAAGATACTAAGTGGGACAGAGAGAGGGTCAAATTCCTGAAAGTCCTGGTAAGAGTGTGAAATGGAATTGATTTTCCAAGAGTGAGGAGTACCATGTTTCTTCTCATCACAGAGCCTCGTGCGGACACACAGGAAAAGAGGGTGGTGGTGTGACCGGAGAAGTGGTATAAAGAATACCAAGGACCATGACAATCTGAGCACTCCGAGCTGAAGAATGATCACAAGTTCAAGGTCAGACTGAACAATTTAGAAAGACCCCATTTTCTAAAGGCAAGCAAAGAAACAAATAAATAAGGGCTAATTTTGTGTTAGAGCACTTGCTTAACATGGAGGAGTAAAGGGAGTGGAGACATACATACATGCTTACACACATACACACACACACACACACACACACAAGAACACACATATGAACACCTACACACACAAAATTATATTTTCATGAGTCCTAATGTTATATAGTTCATAAGTACATTCTTCATTTTTTCCTTATAGAATCTTAATTTTGTTACATTTTAGTGTGTGTTTATGTGTGTGTGTGTGTGTGTGTGTGTGTGTGTGTGTGTATACTAAAGCACTCATGTACAGGTTAGAGGACAACTTGTGGGAGTTGATACTCTCCTTCTACCCTGGTGGGGGGGACTGGTGATTGAACTCAGGCAGTCAGGTTTGGTGGCAAGTTCTCTTACCCTCTGAGACTTCACAAATTCGGATCCAGAGGAGAATATTGGAGCATAAATTAAGTGGCGGACTTTTCGATTTTGTTTTCTTCTTTATCTTTCTCAGCCACAAGCGATGTGACACTAGACACGCTTATCTAGTTCCTCTGCCTCCATTTTTCTGCATGCTAAATGTAACATGGCAACCCTCTTTCTAATGGTTTGCAGAGATTCAAGCAGTTGAACACAGACATGCTTACAACAGTGGTCAGCCAGCAGCAAGAGCTTGGTCACCTTCCTTTCACTATTGATATTACAAAACAGAATAAAGTATACAGCCTATTTAGACTAACTTAACAAAGAAATAAGGGAGTAAAGACTAAATCATTTGACCAAGAACATATAGCTAGTAATAGGAAGATCCAAACTTAACCTGAAGTTTGTTTCGTGATTTTTCTTTTATACAACAGAGATTTATTTCACCAGTGTCACTGAGATGATCAGAGCACCACTAACTTCACCATATGTGTACAAATGGTTAGAGCCACAGTGAGAAATTAAACAAACAAAAATAACAAAGCCAAGCCAAGTGCAAAAAAAGCCCTCCATCACACCTGCTCTGCCGTCTCCCTCAACATGCTACCCAGGGCACAGCCTCGCTGTCAGCACTCCACCTTGGAGCTTAATCAGTTCCTAAGCTCACATGCTTTGGTAAATCCACCCAGATTGTCTGTGGGCCTCTCACACCACATTCGGTGCCTGGATCTTGGTTTTTGGCTGATATGCAAAAATTAAAAAGAACAAGAAACTCCCCGAGAGACTCCACAGCTGTGCATGTAAAAAAACACAAATCTCCTAAAAATAAGAGCTGAGAGGAAACACAAACCAAAAGTCTTTGACTTAATTTATATTCCTGAGTTTCTCCCCGGATCTGTATTTTGTGGACATCTCAGAGGGCATGGTCCTGTGTGTGACTGCTACATCCTCCTTGGCACAAGCACCTACTGTAGAGAGCTCAAGAAATCCCACAGTTTGGGGAATTGTCTCTGTCACCAGGGAGGCCAGCATCTCTGTAAATCCTCATTTAGCTGGGAAGACAGCTGTGAGCCCTTCAAACTGGCGAGTAAAATTAATCACAGTTTACCTGGGAAGATCTGAGGCTACCCAAAGAGTCCCGAAGTGCAGTGCTTATCCTTGAGTTAAGAAGTAGCCATCTAAATGTAGGGCACATGGTTTCCCCTGACTGCCAGGAAGAGGGGAGGATGAGACTTCATCATGTAGAAGAGTCTGGGGAGATGCTGACTGAGGCTGGGGAAGTCCAGAACAACAGGAGAGGCACAATTAAAGAAATTTCCTACTAATAAAGTCAGTATATTTGTGATTGTCTGACTAGATTTCACAGCCTGCAGCCGCCTCCAACACTGTGATTACTGACTGTCCAGACTTATTCTCCTGTCTGCTGATTTTCAGCCAATGTGCACTCTCCTGCTACTCCATTTTGCTCTTATTGGACACAGGGTATGATCTATGCATCCTCTGCTTTTAGCACACATATTAATTTCTTTACATAATGGGAACTCTGGGAATATCACTATTCAATATGAATTATAAAAATGTGATTTATATTTCAAGAATACAGCTCTTGAGACAAATAAAATATAACCATTTCATGCTATTGTTGAAAAGGATATTTTAAAATATTTGAGGAAAAACACTTTCTCCATTTGAAAACAGTAGAAAATGGGGCTTTATGTTCACCTTAACTTTTAAATGAATAGACCTAAATTATTTAAGTACATGTCATAAGTCTCTTGAAAATAAACCCCAGGAATAATTTTTTGGAAGTTAAAACTTGACTCATTTCTGACAGATGCCTGCTTTATGTCATTTGGTTTGCATAACACTCACATTCACACACACACACACACACACACACACACACACACACACACACACATAGAGAGAGAAATACATAAACACAGACATAGAAACAAGTATGCACATACAGATACACAGGTACACAAACACACAGCTAGATATAAATATAGAAACACAGACACACAAAAAGGCACACACAGACACACACAGGGGCACAGATATACATACACACAAACACAGAAACAAATACACATATTCACAAAGACACATATATACACAGACACAGAGAGAGAGAGATGGAAACAGGGTTAAGGAAAGACAGAGAGAGAGAGAGCGAAGAGAGAGAGAGAGAGAGAGAGAGAGAGAGAGAGAGAGATTTTGTGCCTTCTTTATCTTTAAAGTTGTGTCCTTGGGTATAAAAGAGAGCTGTGTGTTAGAACTTCCTTGGCTGTTTCTCTTTGCTGTCTTCTGTTCTTTTACTGTCTCGTTTATTGTAACTCTATAAATCTGTGTCTTTTTTATGGCCAAGAGATGAGCATTCCTCCACTGCTTCTTCCTTCCCAAGCTTTCTTGGCACATCAATACTTAGGAATGAATCCAAGGTTCTCAGATCCATGACATTGTTAGCATCAGAGTCCTGCCACCTCACTGCACGCTTGTCAAGTGTGATTGTTCATTCTGTCTACATACCAGGATCCAGAATTCCAAAGAAACAGCCTCTGGACATGTCTGTGTTTTTTTTCTAGATTAGATTAACTCTGTAGAAAGTCCCACCCTAAATGTGGGTTACCATTCAATGAGCAGGGGTCTAGAACCCAATCAAAAGGGGAAAGCGAGCTGAACACAAGCATTCACAGTTCCCTGCCTCCTGACTGTGGGTGCAACTTTTGCTCCTGCTGTCCATACCTTCCCTGCCATAGCAACCTATATTCCATGGAGCTGTAAGCCAAATACACCCTTCATTCTTTAATCTATTTTGTCAAGTACTCTGTAATAGCAATGAGGCAAGTAACTAATAGACCATTCCCCCATCCCCTCTCTGTTCTCTGACTCTAATCTTAGGGAATAAATTCTTGTGCTGGTTAGTTTTTGTCAACTTGACACAAGCTAGTGTTATCTGGCATGGGGAAAACCTCAACTGGGAATATGCTCCCATCAGATTGGATTATGGGAGAGTCTTTGGGGCATTTCTTGATTAAGGATTGATAGATGAGGGTATAGCCCATTGGAGGTAGTGCAAGTAGTCCTGGGTGATATGTCAACTCAGGCTGAGCAAGCCATAGGGAGTAAGGCAGTAAGCAGCACTCCTTCATAGCTTCTGCTTCAGTTCCTACCTCCAGGTTCCTGCCATAGATTCCTGTTCTGACTTCCCTCTATGACGAACTATAAATTTATTATAAGCTGACATAAACCCTTTCCTTCCCAAGTTGACTTTGGTCATGGAGTTTTGTCACAGCAATAGAAATCCTAAGACAATTCCTAAATATTGGTAGAACTGAATTCTTCCTACTGTGTATTCCTCATTTTGAGCATCACATGAAGGTTTCTTGTGTGTTAGATTTATTTGCAGGTTGCTGACAAGGCTAAATGTGGCTGTTGTTCTTCATAGATCAAGTGACTGAGAACTTTTTTAGAGGGCCGGAGAGATGTCTCAGCAGTTAAAAGCATGTCCTGCTCTTCTAGAGGATATGAGTTCAATTTCCAGCAACAATGTCAGGCAGCTCACAACCACCTATAATTCCAGCTTCTGGGGGACCCAACTCCTCCGGCCTCTGTGAGCACCCACACTCACATGCACATACCTACACACAGACTCATATAAAGAATTTAAAATAATAAAAAAAATTTAAAAATCCTCAGGGATATTTTACAGGGTTTTATTTGTTTGTTTGTTTTGTTTTGTTTTGAATAGAAGGACAGTCTGTGGTGAAAACTTCTGAGTGGGACAAAAGCTACTCTGAGGTCTATGCTGATACCAGGGACGGAGGAGGGCATTGAGAGGCCAGGAGGTTAAAGAGAGGTTTGAGGATTCACAGCCAGATAAGACATACTTAATCATTCCAAACCCAGATACATGCTGACACACAGGCAGGTTGCACACAGCTGCATGGTGGTAGGCACACAGGCACACAGACAGACACACAGACAGACT
The DNA here is from genome assembly GCA_026225945.1 of Cricetomys ansorgei. Lineage (NCBI taxonomy): Eukaryota > Metazoa > Chordata > Mammalia > Rodentia > Nesomyidae > Cricetomys > Cricetomys ansorgei. The sequence continues at coordinate 75,770 of JAMJFZ010000755.1, forward strand.
GATGAAGGCAAAGAAAGGCTTTTGACTCAAGGCCACATTTATACAGAATCACACAAAAGAGGCACTCTGCCAAAAATAGTTATATTACCCTGCTTTGGGGGCCCCAGGCATTCAGTATCAACATTTTATACTGACTCCTAGCCCCTCACAAACAGTGTCCAGTGCCGGCTATGTTTTAGCTGACTTACACAGGATATCTGTATCAGTGCCATGTGGTGTAAACATAAATTGGCCTTCGTGACCCTTTGTTGTCCCCTACAAATGCTCAGTGGAGATGTGTTCATTCCTTACTTGAGTGGCTGCCTCTGGGACATCTTTAGTTTTTAGTAGTAACATAATATGAAAAACCAAATCAGGACTCTCATTCAGGATGATCACCTAAAAGGACACCTGGCTTTCTGGAATGATTAATTTGTAGAACCTGAGATGAGTCCTTAAATATCTGGCTGAGAATGCACAACCTCTGAATAGAAAAATCTTCAATTCTCACTTTTTCTTTTTCTTTTTTAAAATCACATTTCACACTTATTTATTTAGTCTCTCTCTCTCTCTCTCTCTCTGTCTCTGTGTGTGTGTGTGTGTGTGTGTGAGAGAGAGAGAGAGAGAGAGAGGGAGAGAGAGAGAGAGAGGAGAGGGAGGGAAGGAAGGAGGGAGGGAGATAAATAGAGAGAAAGAGAGAGACTTTGCTAGGCTAGAGCTCACTGCCATAAACAAATCTAGCCCAGACTGTTAAATTACTAGAGCTCAGAACAGGAACCCCAAAGGACAGCATTACAGCCTACCAAGCACTTTGAGCTAAAGAAGAACTAAGGTCTCCCCAATCTCAAGCCCTCTTATCTCTTGCCTTTGCCCCACAAAGAACAGGGAAGGGCCACAGTCATCCTATCTGTCTAAAGACAGGCTCTCCAAAGAGAACACCTTTGTCATGAGCCCCCTTCCTGGGATGCTTATCAACCCAGGAGATGAACTCTGCTATTTGAGAGACCAAAGGTTGGTACCAGGGTTGTTGTGGCAGGCTAGCCTCTACTCTGAGGGCTTCCTGAGATGGCGCTTGAGCTGAGAGGCTCTCACAAGGTAGCTGTTGATCTTGTATTGCTTGCTGACCTCCTCAGCAAAACCCTCTTCCCTGCAACTGGGGCTCCATGATACCTTAAATCACTTTTCCCTCTTCTGATTCTCATCTTGTGGGATCCCAGGTGTACGCACATAATTAAAATAGTTTTTCAGGAGCCAGGCATGGGCCACCACTTAATGCCCCCACTTGAGGCTGAGGCAGAAGGCTTGTGTTTGATATCAGTCTGAGTTATATAACAGGAGGCTGTCTCTGCAAAAGAAAAATAATGATAGTACTATAAATCATACAAATAATGAAAGATAAAATGTTTCTCTCTAGCTTATCTGTCCACTGTCTTCAGAAGATGGGAACTGTTTCTCCAACACAAAGCCAACTAAGTTGTTATATCCTTTCCATATGAGAGAAAATCTAGAAAGGGTCCCTGTCAGCTACACATTGATGAGGGACTCAGCTGGCACACAGGAGGCAGAATAACAGCTGCATCCTAACCCTGAGATCCTGCTGATGTTAATCTGTATGACAAAGAGACTATGCAAGTAAGGGGAAACTACAGACCTTGCTATGAGGAGACTGTTCTGTGGGCACTAAATGTGATCCTGCAACTGTGTATTGGAGGGAGGTGGAGGAAAAAAAGGGGAGAGCAGACCTTTTCCTTACCCATGACCGGATTCTGATCTTTGTAATAAAGGATGGGGTGGTGCAAGAAAAGAACACATTCGTTTAATATATTTCACATGAGATAGAGGCTTCGTGAGGAAGTGACTAAGGAAGATTGAAAACTCCCTTTTCCTGCTTAGGTCTGATGAAGGGAGGTCAGTCTCCTGCAGCACTGGACTTGGATAAAGGAGATGCAATGCACTGGGAATAAGGCTTGTCTGCTCAGATTCCTTTGGGTATCTCTCTTCATTCCTTTTCTCTGGGTATAGACAAAATGTCTCTCTGATTAACTGAAGATTAGAAAAGCCATCTTATATTTTATGTCTTGTGTTAGAGGGAAGAGTTGAAGAGTTGAGGAAGGCAGGGAGCTGCTTTTCTGTCTTCTCAAATGCTAAGGTGTCATATTTCGGGGTGTAGCCTCTTCTGAACCCCACCAGAGATCTGGCTACAGAAGAGACCATGAAGTAACGGTGGGAGAAGACTTGGAAGCTGGAAGAAGGGGCCACAGAGCCTCTGAATATAGATGGCAATTAGAATCTGAAGAAGACTAAGAAGTGGATTCTCCCCTCAGAGCCTCCGGAATGAGTCGGTCTTATAAACACCTTGACTTTAGCCTGAGAATCCCATTTTGAACTTCTGGCCTTCAGAACTGTAGGAATAAATTGGTCTGGGTTTAAGCTACCGGGGTTGTAGCTCTTAGAGAAGGAGCAGGAAACAGATAAAAGTATCACAAACATGGACTGAAGCCTATCCAAATAAACTCAGTTTAGATCCTTATCCAGGAGTACTGTGTGTACGATGATGGGCCACAAACACTGAGCCTGACACCTGGATGCAGAGTTCTAACTGTGAGTTAGGACATGATACACATGCTGCCTGTAAATTAGGAAGTTAGAGCTCTCATATTCACTTATTTGAAGAGGGGATAGGATAGGAATTTGGGGTTCTTTTTAGGTGCCATATTAATATTATGTATCCAAGAGAGTAGAGTTATCTTCCAAATCCTAGATTTTGATCTTCTTGAATTCTAAGGACCAACTAGCAGTGAAGTCAAGTGTTAGATTTTTACTTTTAATGCCAGAGACTGCTCAATGCCCAGTGTGTGGAGAGCAGATAATCAACTTTGGGGTTGTCTTTGCTTTTATTATTTCTAATGAGATACTCTGAGAACACTTTAATCTGTAAATTTTATTGGAGCATTTACAAAGCTACAAATAATTCAGTAGGTGCTCAGATACCCATATGCCCATTTAACTGCCCTGGACCTTGTTTGCAAACTGTGCTAAGGAGCTCATTATCACATGAAGTGGGGATGTTAAGGAATGTGACTTGAGTTAAATGCAATGTTCACATTTGTGCTGTAGACTCCGTGGAGCAACCCTCTATCAGCTCAAGGCATTCTTCTTCCCATTTCTGATTTCATTTCTATTTCCATAATAGCTTTGTTTTCTGCTTTGGAATCCTGAGTGTAGGACATCAGGCCTCTTCTAAGCCTAGACAAACACTACTCACAGACACCCTCGCCCCTATACACATGCTGTCATTACTATTACCCTCTAGTATTTGTTCCATACTTCAGTCTATAGGAAGTTAACTATTTTAGAGTGAATTACTGCTTGTGAAAACTGGGTGGGGTATGTGGAAACCTCATCTCCCAATGATTCTTCAGGTAAACACAATGAGAATTTCCTTGTACAGCACAATATGGGTTACATAAATTCTTGGACGAGGTGTAGTAGCACATGCCTTTAATCTCTGCACTCACGAGGCAGAGGCAGATGGTTCTCTGTAGGCTTGTGGACTTCCTGATCCACATAGCAACTTCAAGAACAGCCAGGGCTACATAGAGAGACCCTGGCTCAAAATGTAAACAAATGAACAACAATAAAAATGAATTAGAGGCTGGGGAGGTGGTTCAGTGGTTAAGAGTACTTGTTGCTCATCTAGAGGACCAAGGTTCAGTTACCAGCACTGAAATAGTGGCTCACAATCATCTATAACTCCAGTTCCAGTGTATCCCATACCTTCTTCTGACCTTTTCAGGTACCAGGAACCAGGAATGCTGTGGTGCACGTACATACACGTAGACAAGCACTCTTACACATAAAATAAAATCTGTAGAAGTGCCTGATAGATGTGGAACAAATATTTGTAAATAAGGAAACCAAATTTCAGAGAGGTTCTGCCATTTCTTCCAGTATTAGATAGATGACAGAGAAAGAGCATTGCAGACACTAGAGCTCATAACTCTCCATTTATTACATGAGAGTGTATTATTATTATTATTTTTATTATTATTATTATTATTATTATTATTATTATTATACATTTTTATATCTTAAAAATTAGGCAAAGATCAAAAACAGCAAATAATCAATAGTGTATGTGAATTGAATTTGTGTCTCCAGGTATGTAGAACAAGGGAGAAAGACTATGAAAACCAACAAAATGCTGCTTGAATCAGAGCAACATGAAGAGTATTGTCACCAGGTATTGGGTGTTCATCTTTTGAAGTGGGAAGAAGGAAAGCTTTAGCAGTGTGGGTCAATATGTCTTCTTCCTGAATCCTTTGTAGGAAATGGTAGTAAGATTTCTCCTCTTTTGTGAAACCAACGATGGTCCCTTTCTAGACTTCAGTATCTACATCCACAGAGCACAGATCAGTGGGAAGCCTGTGAAGCTGAAGCAACTAGCAACATTTTCTCTGCAGAGTTCTCAACATAAATTGGCTTACCTTGATGAATTGTACAATTCCAAGTAAAAGGAAACTAGCATTTCCTGGGCTGCTACCTCAGTAGCCTACTGACGTAGGAATTATTTGTCCAGTTTTTAATATGAGAAAACTGAGAAATAGGCATGGGACCATTTTTTCCAGCCCATAAGTCAATTTAAGAATTATTCAAACAAATTTCTTCTTTCCAGATGGCCTCCTTCATTGACTCCACTAACTTTTTATACATCTATATATCTATCTATGTGTCAATCTATACATCTATGTATCTATTTATGTATGTATGTATGTATGTATCTATCTATCTATCTATCTATCTATCTATCTATCTATCTATCTATCTATCTATCTATCTATCTATCTATCATGGGGGGTGTATTATAGGACAACTATCTGGAGTTGGCTCTCTCCTTCTCTCTTATGGGCCTGGGATTGAATTTGAGTGATCAGATTTGGTGGAAAGTACCTTTGCCTGCTGAACCATCTTTCTGGCCCCAGTTTTAGAGACATACTTCTCAACTGGCTTTGAAAAATATGGATCCCAATTTTGACTAACTACACATTTTATTTTATTTATTGTTTAAATTAAATGTAGATATCTTCCCAGTTTTACAGACGTGAAAAGTAAGAAGCAGAGATAGAAAGAGGCTGAGAATGGGGGTGGGGTGGAGAATGCTGTGGCCTCACTTCACTGGCATATGTGCTAGGGTAGCTTTGTCAACCTGACACAAGCTAGAGTCTTCTGGGAAGAGAGAACTTCAACTGAGAAAATCCTCTCATTAGATTGGCTTGTGAGCAAGTCTATGGGGCATTTTCTTAATGGATGATTAATGTGGGAGGGCCCAGCTCACTGTGGGCAGTGTCTAACCTGCACTCCTCTGTTCCCTGCGTTATTCTCTGACTCCAGGTTCCTGCCTGAGCTCCTGCTCTGACTTCCCTCAGTGAAGGACTGTGGACTGTAGGCTGAAAGAAACCCTTTCCTTCTCACATGGGTTTGGGTCATGGTGTTTTGTCATAGCAATAGGAAGCAGACTAAGGCGGCATGGACTCTCATCTAGGCTGGTGGGACTAGCTAAATGACTTGGTAAAGTTGGACCTCCATAAGTTTCTGTTCAGTTATCCATTTCAGCTAACTGAAATTTGATTATCTGGTTTAAACCATTTAGGCAGATAGTTTACTCTTTGAATATTCATTAAATTAAGGTGTAGGCATGAGTTTTTAAAAACTCTTCTTTCTCTCCAATAAACCTTTATTAAGACCTGGCCACAAAGCTGGGGCAGTGATGCTTGTCTGTAGTCCCAGCTACTCAAGAGGCTGAAGCAGGAGGACCATTTGACCATTTGACTGACAACACAGCAAGACATTGTCTCAAACAACAGCAACAAACTGCTAACCATGACCCAGGTGTTATATAGGCAATGGAGGGGCAAGGATGAACAGATAAATATGTTTACTATCAGAGGCTAAGTGTGTATACTGCACTGGATCTTCTGTGGGTTCTGTAATGATCAAATGTCTTCTGAGCTCCTTCACATGGGACTCAGATCAACACTACCTTCTTCAGAACTACCAGCTGTAGCTATGCTTTTACTGCTCCAACTCTGTGACTCTGAAGTGTGTTCACATTTCACTGCTTTGTGTGATGCACTCCTTCCACCAGTGGGTGGGAGGAGCCAGGCTTCCTGGCTGTGTGGCCACAGGAGAGCTTCTTACACCATTCAGGCCTCAGTTATTTACATATAAAGTAAAGACAATGCATAGCAACCAAGTTACAGTTGTTGCAAAGTTACAAGAGATTTGGGGGCAAAGCATAAACTTTTAGTATTACAAATAGAGATGAAAATGTCAATATACTTATTTCAGGTATAAGAAGAATTGCCACAGTCAGAAATACCTCATTTACCTTCAATGTATTTGATTCATTGGTTCATCACAGTGGGGAGAATTGAGCCACATGGCTCCTAGTCTTGTGCCTTCAAGGAGAACCTCCTTGTCATTTGGTTATTGGAATATAGAAGGTAAGTAGTGTGGCCTGGAGTAGCCTCACCCTGGGGATTAGCTCATGGACTAAATATGGCATGCTGACATTGTAGGACATCTCTGCCAGACAGCCAACTGTCAGCAGCCAACTTGTAGCAAAAACAAGCAGAGAACACATAGATCACATCTTCCTGTAGACGGTGTTGGCTTTCCTCTTCTTTTAAATGAGAATACTATTTGAAACAGTGAAGAAAATTTAAAATATCTTCCTTGGTGGACATGTATGAACATATCTGTGTCTACACATGTTACTTTCCGTGATAAATTTGAATTTTAACTTTCTCCTTCATGATCGTCTAGGTCTGCCTTTGTGCACGCCTTTCTCAGAGGAGATGTTTAACTATATCAGAGTATTAGGTCTTTAGGAAAACATTGAAATTCATCCACTTATTCTTGTTAACTAAGCATAAAGAAGTTAATAACTAAGTGGGTAAAAAGGTACTTGAGTGTATGACTATGGCTCTGAGGAAGGAAAGAATATGTCTTTGAGATACTGGCTGGCCACTGGAAATCATGTTGATGTTTGTGATCCATTTGGTCAGCAGCAGCTATAGGCAGGAAAGCTTCTTTTGCAATGGTATCGATCACGGGGGATTTGTAACTGAGAATGAGAGTCATTGAAGGCCTCTGTGCCAACCTCCCCCTCCAAAGAAACAGTCTACTCATGAGGCTATTGAATCTTTTGTGATAAAGATGCTGAGGTGTAGCTCTTCACAGTTGAAGGCTTCTGGTGGAGGGGTGGGTGGGTGAGGGAGGAGTCAGTTTTCCTTAAGGGTCTGGCAACTGGGAGTCTGTCCATGCTGCAATGAGTCTATAGCAACACAAATTAGACTTTTAAAAAATCTTTTTTAAAAGGGGGAGGGCACAAGGGTGGGAAGGTAGACCTGGGAAGAATAGGAAGTGATTGTGATTGGGATACATCGTATGAAATTCTCAAATAATAAAAATATTACATTAAAAAAGACATTGGCTGGCATTGGTCAGTTACATCTGGTCATTTACATCTGGGATATTTATGGACAGCAGGACAGTGCCTTAGTTCCTTGGGACTGCTAGAACAAAGGACCTTTGACTATGTAGCTTATAAACTACATTAAATTACTGCCCACAGTTCTGGAGGCTAGGTAGTTCATGCTTGAGGTACTGGCAGGCTCGGTGCCTAGTGGAATCATGTTTCCTGCTTGGGTTATAGAACTAACAGAGTCTTGCTGTGTCCAGAGGACACATGGGCAGCTCTGTAGGGCCCCTCTAGGACAGGACTCTTTATACTTTGTAAGTCAAACCCAATGGGTGAGAGCTGAACTTTAAGTCATAGGAAACTAAGATAAACAATCTCTATATTGACTGGAAATTCCCAGGAGGGTTGAGGTTTGATTCTGCCTCATGGGATGAGGCTAAAGGAATGTCATTAGCTTTTAAACATCAAGGAGGAACTTGATTCCTGGTAACATTTATTCTACTAGAATATTTAGTGTGTTAGGCCTGAGCAACAAAATATTTTCTAAATATTTGACTGAATGTCTCTGCTTTTTTTTAAAGTATTTTTATTTCTGAGACACAATATTTGTATTTATGGTAGAGTTCAGTGTGATAATTCTATATGTTTGAAAAGTCTGCAGGGACTGGAGACATAGCTCAGTCGGTAAGAGCCTCTAGTGCTCTTGTAGAGGACCAGAGCTGAGTTCCCAGCGCCCATGTTGGGCAGCTCACAATCACCCGTAGCTCCAGTTCTAGGGATCTAACATCCTTTTTCTGATCGCCTTCTCCCCTCCAAGAGCACCTGCACTCACATGTACACACACCCACACACATATACATAATTAAAAATAACGAATACTTGAATTTTTTTTTTTTTTTTTTTTTTACATTCTAAAGCTAGGGAGATGGCTTAGTTGATAAAGCATTTGGCCTGCAAGTATGAGGACCAGTGTGCGTGTGAATGTTTGTACAGGCTAGAGGACAACCTTGAGTGTAGTTTCTCAGGCACTGTGCACTTTTATGTTTCTTGAGGCAGAGTCTCTCATTGGCCTGGGGCTTACCAGTTGAAAGGCTACCTAGCCAGCGAGCCTTAGAGCTCCCATCTCTAGGTGCTGAAATTACAAGAAGGAGCCAGAATGCTCAACATTTTTTTATACAGGGGTTCTGGGGGACCAAACTCAGGTTCCTGTACTTGCAAGCAGGCATTTTACCAACTAAGCTTTCTCCCCAGCCCAGATTTCATTTTTATGTCTGAATAATATTCCATTGTCTACATAAGCTACATTTTCTTGTCTCACTAATTGGTGACAGTTTGGTGGGTTTCCTATCTCAGATTTTGTGAACAATGTTGTGATGAATATGTGAGCACAGGTGTGCCTTTGATATGATTTCACTGATAACATCAATTATACACACACACACACAAACAGACGTGTGTGTGTATGTGTGTGTATGTGTGTGTGCATGTATATATACACTATATATATATCCAGTAGTGAAATTGCTGAAACATATGATGCTCCTATTTTCAGTCTTCTGGAAGAATTCCTGTAGGTATTCCCACAACGGTTGTACTAATTTACATAGAATCAGCAGTGTGATCAACTGCCTTTTTCTTGAGTGGCTCCATTTCCAGGCAAAGTGTGAGTTTGCTGAGAAGATGCATCTTTGGAACAACTGTGTGTTAGCCTCACGTCAAGTTGAGGATCCAGCTTGGGTACATATGAACCCAGGATAGCATGAGCTGGGAGACTTTCTGAGTAACATGCAAAGTGTTACATGGTAGCAGCATGGTATACAAACACCATTGTGCCATAGTAACTAAGAAGCAGCTCCTTCTGCCATTAATTACTGTGCTTTGTGATGGGGTGGGGTTATGGTGTGAGGTAAAAGCAAGGACTGACTTGACCTCTAGATAGTCTTCTCTAGTTTGCTTTGCTAATAACACTGCCTGTCACTGCACTGATGAAGGTAACTCACTGCTTTCCCACTCGCCTTGTCTGTGTCATTACATACATGGCAATGGGAAGTGCCTGATTCTGGAAGCATATGGAATTTTCGTTTCCCCTTGCATTAACAGAGAGTACTCGAGATCAGGGGAGCACTGAGCCAAGATGACAGCCATCAATGAGCTCTTTTGATAAAAGGACTAAAAATTGCAAAGCCTTTCAAATAATCCAAAATTCTTTGCATGTCTCCTATGGACGAAGATGACTTGTAGGGACCATTTAGGGACAAATGAAGTCTCTTAGTGCAGAGCTTCTCATCCAGAAGCATCAATTGCACTTGTGGGTTTGTAGGAACTGTGTGTTCCAGGCACTACCTCCCACTGGCTGAGTCAGTGAGGCCCTGCACACCCTCACATCTCCTCTGACAATTCATATGCATTCAGCATTTAAGAAGTAGCGCTAGTGGGCTGATTAAACCTTTCATCTCTCCTTGGGAAGGTGCTGTGAGCTGGACTCAGTCTGCCCCTGACAGGAAAGAAATAGTTATTGAGTGAGGACACAATTTCATTTTGTATTTTTAAAACATTGGACCTCATTTCATTCTCAAGCTGGTGAAGTGGGATGTATCTTATTAGACTTTTATTCAAATTGATTAAGGTTAAAAACTTAGTTTTATAATTTCAATCATTTTATTTCTTCAGTAAAACTTAACTGAAACCCCAAACCTCAATGATCTATGGACAGTTATTACAGGTTGTTGAGACGTGTTCAACATTCTGAAATCATGTACTATTCCTAAGTAGTTGTGATTTTGTGATTTTTTTTAAATAAAAAATTTTTGCACAGTCAGGAAAGACACAGTGCAGATTTATTTGAATTAATAGAAATAATGGTGGTACATGCTTGGAATCACAGAACTCCAGGGACTAGGGCAGGGGGATCATGAATTAGAAGACTAGACTAGCAAGTTCATGGTAATCCTGGGCTACACCTGGGCAAGAAAAGGAGAATAAATCAGGTGGTGGTGGTGCACGCCTTTAATCCCAGCACTTGGGAGGCAGAGGCAGGCGGATCTCTGTGAGTTTGAGGCCATTCTGGTCTACAGAGTGAGTTCCAGGACAGCTAGAGTTAGAATAGAGAAACCCTATCTCAACCACAAAAACCACAAAAGCCAAAAACAAAAACAAAACAAACAAACAAAAAAAAAACCATTACTCTACAAAAAAGTGTTTACCACAAAGAGGAAAAAAAATGTATTACTGTTTTGGAAAATCGTGTAGCATTTTCATTTAGAACAGTGGTTCTCAACCTTCCCAATGCTGTCACCCTTTAATACAGTTTCTTGTGTGATGATGATTCTCAACCATAAACTTATTTTCATTGTTACTTTATAACTGTAACTTTTGCTATTGCTATGAATCATAATGTAAATATCTGATATGCAGATGGTCTTAGGTGAACCCTGTGAAAGGGTTGTTCAACCCCCAAAGGAGTCTCGACCCACAGGTTGAGAACCACTGATTTAGGGAGAGCTAGCTAACTTAGTGTGTGTCATATATTTACTTCATGCACCCAATCCACTTCATCAAAGAAGAGTTTGAAGGTGCAACAGAATTCATGAAATAAAAATGCAGGAAAAGAAAAGACTAAAAGAAAGTGAGGTTTCATTTTCTGATTGTTTTCCTTTCTGATGATTTTTTAAATATTTTCCTATAGGACTTTATGGGCTTGTCATTCTGCAAAATCCTCCAAGTGCCAAAAACTTAAAGTGATAGCCTACTGTTCTTTGATCCTGAATAGTCTGCTGTTCTGACCAAAGCACAGTGGGCGGCTCCAGTTGTCTTTTCTGCCTTTTTTTTTTTTTTACATTTCCATTTTTTGTGATTTAATTTTTTATGTATCTGAGTATTTTGCCTTGTGTAATCTGTGCACAATGTGAGTGCCTCTGAGGCCAGAAGAGAGCTTTGGATCCTTGGATACTAGTTACAGATGTGTGTGAGCTGTCATGTGGGTGCTATGAGTTGAACCCAAGTCTTCTGGAAGAGCAGTCGGGGTGTCCTTAACCACTGAGTCATCTCTCCAATTCCTGATTTTCACTTAAAAGTATATTTCAATCAGCCAGTTCGTCACGCCTCCTCTCACAATGAAGGCGCATTTGGAGACAAGAGTTTTATTAAGTTGCTTAGGTTGACCTTGAATTATACCTGTAGTCCAGGCAGGTTTGAAGCTTCCATCCTCCTGCCTCTGACTCTTAGGTAGCTGAGATTACAGGACTGCACCACCATGTCAGATCTACATTTTGGAATAAGCCATTGATCCAGCCAGTAAGGATTCAGAATAAGTCACTGATCCCCAGTGCTGCTGTAATGTCAACGCACGCTGAGCTGAGGCAAGGAGACCATGAGCTCAAGGAAAGCCTCAGAAACACCTTGAGAAATGAGCTCTTTTCTCAAAATAGAATAATCCCCATTTTGTTGAAACACCTGTTACATAGGCTACTTTGTTTTTAAATATTCTTCTTCTTATTATGAGAATAGACAGCCTAACCAATCTACAACACAGGAAAGAAAGATGACATTTCATCAGTCCTAAATAACCAACTGTTCAGATTTGCTGCAATCATCTCTCGTGTAATTTTTTGATATATTATAAAGTCGAGATCACACTGAAAACAACTTTCCCTTGACAGTGTTTCGTAAGCATTTGCTCCCAGGAACAAAATTTCATAAAGCATTGCTTGCAACATGCTGCATGATACCCAGAGTATGCAAACAGTGTTGCTGATTAAAGATTTCCCAGTGAGGCTTTAGTTTTACCCTACAAAACAAATTGCAGTAAGTTGACAGTCACAAAAGTGTGGGGTGAACACCGAGGCCTTGTCCTTTTAGGCAGGGAGTGAAGCTGAGAGGGATGCTAGAACTATCCTGTCCAACCAAGGAAGAGGTATTTTTAAAGGAAGTAGAATAATGTTTTTATGGCAAGACCGTATGAGGTCAGCGGCATGGAAAATGTCACATACACTAAGGAGCTAGTCTGTGGCTTCTCAACAGGGGACCAAAACAATGGCATGAGTTAGAAAATTATAGTTCTTGAATTATGTTTTTGCTTTGCTAGTAGTAAGCACACACTCTGCCCTCTCCCCCCACCCTGTCCTTCTTTTCTCCCTCCCTCCCTTCTTTCCTTCCTCCCTCCCTTCCTTCCTTTCTTCCCATTTGCATCTCTGTGTTTCATTATTACATATAAACCCTTTCTGGGTTGACTACAGTTCAGCTGGGCCCCACCTCTCCTCCCTCTCTCTCTCTCTCTCTCTCTCTCTTTCTCTCATTCCTTCTTTCTGAGCATCCATCTGCAGTAACAGTAAAAGCATGCTGCCCGTGAAGGTGCTGACAAGACTGGCTGCTCAGATGGGAACACGCATTCTAATGCATGGCGAAAATGATGCCTCGGTAACAGGGTCTGTGAGTCACGAGCTGAGCCTGGGTGTCCCATGTGCACAGAAGGCTGTTGCTTGTGGCAGGAAATAACGATTTGGATCAAATGAAACACAAGTCTGAAATGTCTTGCTTAGCAATGTTATTTAAATGTTTT
>JAMJFZ010000756.1:0-59138 GCA_026225945.1 Cricetomys ansorgei
TATTAAAATCTGTCTCAGAATATAATCTAAATTAGGTAGAAAATCGTAGGTCAGCAGGTGTTCAGTGAAACATTTAATCAAATTGGTTTCTCCTTAACACCACACACACACACACACATACACACACACACACATACCCACACACACACAAAGAAAATAGGGATGTTCTATGCTGGCAGTGAAGGATATCATACATCCCACGTCTCGATCCTGAAGATGATATAGGATGCAGCTCTTATTGTTGTGGAAACAAATGTTAGATGACAACTTGGACATACTCTTTATTTATAACAATCACAAACAACAAACAGACCAAAACTGCTTATGGAAAGACTATCAAGTGAGAAAGTTATAGCTTTTATTTTTATTTGTCTCAACTTCTACTCATGAAACATCTTTGGATTATGTACAAAAATGAAAAGGCAAATAGCACAGCGCTTGCATCAGGCACCTTCACCTGTGATTAGCCTGGGTATCTATGTTTATAAAGTTCAGGAAAGTCTTCCATTCTAGTCAGTATTCCACTATGGAGTTTAAGTGCCTATCATGCTTATTGATAAGATAATCTGCTTCTCTACCTGGTCCTATTTACTACATGACCCAGCCTTCAATTTGGAAAATTCTAGTGAAATGTCTTGTAGCTTTATAATGATAAAGGCTGGAGGAGATCTGATATCACTGGGAGGCAGGAAAGAAAGGGAGTGGTAGAAAGAGGGATGGAGAGAAGAGAGAAAGAGACAGGAAGAGAGAGAGAGAAGAAAGAGGAAGACAGAAAGGAAGGGAGGTGCAGTGAGAGAAGGAGAGAGAGAGAGAGACTTTGATTTGGGGAGAATTCCTGAGGTCCAGACCCTGGCCTTCATCTGGGCTAAGGTCTACTGTGGCTGGCAGTGGGCATATCCTGCTGATAGCAGGAGTGATTATGGCAATTTACAGACTCTGGCGTTCAGCATTGACTATTTCTATTTTCTGAACGGGTTCATTTCAGTCACCTTTACTTCTTTTCTCTCTTCAGGGTGGGAAAAAACACCATGTAGTTTACTTATTTTTATTTTTTTTCAATAATGGGAAAATCGTATTAAGCTTTCTTGTAAGATTTGTAAATAGAAATACAAACTTGTCTACAGTTAGGACATCTTATTATGAGAAACTTCTGTCACATCTGAACACGGGTTTTATAACAACAGAAATGAACAGATTAAAATGAACTTATTTAGCCATTCTGAAGATCAAGAGACACATTTAAATTTTGCTTAAATAATGCAGAATATTGCCATAACTCACTTTCTGAAAAGAAAACAATGGACTCTGTATAAAATAACAGAGGAAATAATAACATACTTTCAATGGGACCACAGAGGTTTAATCTAAGACTGAGAATGGAGTTTTACACTTGGGCCCTGCTTCTTACATGGCAAGGTAGTCTCTGTGTCACACAAAGCCAAGTATTTAATCACTGTAGCTATTTTCTTGTCTGGTATGAACATCTTTTTAACAGCTGTGAAATCTTTATTAGTAAAATGTAGCCTCATGCAGGAGACTTTTAGCTACATTAAAGAAATATCAAGGCAATGCACACATTTAGCCCTGAAATTTTGCCAGCCCTAATCACTGTGTGCAGCTGACTCATTCCCAGAATGTTAATTTTCTGATTGTCCAAGATATTGCTTTCTGTCACACAGATATATAAAATTTCCAGTCCAAAACAACAAGCGTGAGAAAGGAGATTAATATTCCTCCAAAGAAGTCCAATTAACTGAGCAGCATAACTCATGAACAGTGGCTCTGTTAACTTGTGAATTATTAAGTTTTATATGGAGTATAATTTGCAAAGAAGATTGCAAAAAACAAAAATTATTGCTGACATATTTTCATATTCTGAGGAAAACCAATCTTATCCAAAAGTGGATAAATCAGGCTCATTTACTTAACCAATTGAGTCAGAGAGTTCTAGAGTTCTAGAGCAAAAGAGATAAAATGAAACTCTAGTGTACTTCAAGACAAAGGCAATGTTCCTACCCTAACGTATAACTTGAAGAATCGGTGGCTTAGAATGTATTCTTTGAGATATCTTTGTCAAGAACACTTAATTCAAGGAGAAACTAATAAAATTTTATAGTGTTGAATTTGGCCTTTCACGTGAGATTTTTAAAATCTTTTGGTAATCATTTGAATAGCGTTATCATCTGTAATTTGATCAATTAGAACTAAATCAAAGAGCCAGGTACAGTGCTAGATACCTAGAAATCAAGACACTAAAAGGCTGAGGCAAGAGATTTATGACATCAAGGCTTGTTAAAATAAAGTTATTGGCGCTTATCGGAGAGTCCAGACGTTGAAATTTCCAATGCTCTTTATTAATCACAAACCATGTCAAATCTCAGGGAATTCTAATGCCCGGCAGCTAGGCAGAGAGCTCACTCCAATGGCTTCCTCACCCCATCCTCTTCTCTTGGTTCTCTCCCTCTTGCTCGCTAGCTTCTTCTTCCTTGTTCCCTGCTGTCTGTCTCCTCTCTCTCCTCTCCTGCCCTTGCCCTAGTTCTTTTTTCTTCCAAATCCTCTCTTTGTCTACACCCAGCCTTCCAATATACAAATCAATAGAGCCTAACGTTAATCTCCTTAAGGCTAAGGAATGTCCCATTCTTGTGGAGAGCCGGATAGCCTCTCCTTTGTTTACTGGTAGGCAGTGAATTCTTTACTTGCTTCAAGGACAGCTTACTAGAACATTATCCATAACTAAAATCTCCCACAACAAAGGCTACACTAGGCTACAAAGTAAGATGATGTTATAAAACATTAATTAAAGTTAAGTAAATAAATAAAACAAAAAAATGTTTATAACATCTTACAAATTGCTTTCATTAATATGTAAACAGCTATTGCATAAAACGTGGGTATAAATATATGATTCAAAACAAGAGGAAATAAATGTTTAGAAAAAAATTTTAAATTTAACAAATTTAAATTTTAAAACGAGGAAGGAGGTTTTTCTCATTTCCTCATCAATTTGCAAAACTTCAAAGTGGGAAGAGAAGTTTCTGAGAGAGTACACTCTACCAAAATATTACTTTAAAAAGGTAAAGTGTTTGAGAATGTGGCTCAGCGGTAGAGCAGTGACCATGTGACCATGTGCAAGTCCTTGGGCTTGATACCCAGCAGAAAAAGAAAAGGAATACAGGGAGAGAGGGAGGGAGGGAAGGATGTGGGGGAATACTGTTTTTGAATTTAGAAACTTATCTTTATCTAATTTTCATTTTACAGCAATTGAACAATGAAAATATAACAATAGTTTTTGTGATCTCATCATTTACTATTGATTTATTTGGTGATTCAAAAAATTCTCTTTTCATCATAAAAACAAAGACATAAAGGACTTTAAAAGGCTGAGCATTTGTTTTTGCTTTGTAACTCTAACAGACGGATGATGGTGAAGCAACATTCTGGCTAGTGAGACTACAGATGGCACATGGAATTCTCTTTACCCTAAAATTCTCTTAGGAAACTTCAGTATATTCATTGTATGTGTTTTCAATTCCTTGCTCCAGAAGGTATTTTGATGAATGTTTAATAAGCTTAAAATAAGTATTTATTCCTTAGCAATATTTAATGATTTCTCCCACTGTGATGAAGGAAAATGCTTGCTTCTCTTACTGAAGACTCATAGAATATCCTGCACAACACTGGTTCTGGCTGAAGAAAAAAGACATATTCACTAATCAATGTAATCTTCAAGGCGTAGGCTTAACCACAGCACATGACTGTATTACTAGAAAGAAAACACTCCAGTGCTGCAGTTTGACAAGCAGAGCACCTGCCTGTTTCTTGATCATCTATGCTGTCTTGTTAGTGTTTCATCTACCTTACATCTATGTAGTCACACCATAGTTTCTAGGAACCTCTTATACTGATATATAGACTAAACAGCAATTATTTTGTTCCCTGTAGGATATATAATTAGATAATTGCTTAAGAAATATGTAAGATTCTATGTGACTTTGCAGGGGAACATGGCTCTGTGCTATTCCCAACTTGAAGGAGGCAGAAAGAGAGGAAGAAGGGAAAAGGAAAGCTTTACTTAAAGAATAAATAAAACAAATAGGTCTTTTTTTTTTGTTAATCCACTATAACTGTTCTTGATATCAACATGTACATGCTTCTCTTCCTGCTTTTCTTTGATCCTTCATTCTGTTCAGGACAATAATTACTTTACAGTATCACACATGATTATCCAATGAACTATACTGAGTATAAATATTCATTATATTATGCCATCCTGACCACGTTTCTGTGAATAAAGTGTCCATAGTATCTATGCAGTAAACATGATGAAAAAATTTTTAAATGAGGAAAATTAACACAAGGACTGACAAACATTAGGTGATCAACCTGAGAAAAAAAATCAAGTGCACAAACTTCACACTCATCCTGTATCCCAAACTGGCTGCTGTGCTGTGTACTTCCTAATATCATCTTTCCCTCATTTGTACTGTTATGAGCTACAAGCCTCTGTCATTTCTCATACAGACTTCTTCCATCAACTCTTAATGGATGTATCTTAAAATGGAAAATACTCACAGTGCCACTGTTATCAATATAGAGCAAGGGATCATGAGAAATAGGATAAATCTATCTTCTACTTTGACAGGTAAGGCCTTTAGTATTGATATCTCACACATTTTAAGTCTCTTCTTAATTCACCTACATATTATACATATATAAGCTGTTAAATATTCGCAGTATTCCACTTCATTTTAGCTCTGTAAGATACATGCCATAGTTAACATTTTAGAAATAATGATATTTGAGCCAAGCAGTGGTGGCGCATGCCTTTAATCTCAGCATTCCAGAGGCAAAGGCAGGTGAATCTCTATGAGTTTGAGGCCAGCCTGGTCTACAGACTCAGTCCCAGGAAAGCCAGTGTTTACAACAGAAACCCTGTCTCGAAAAAACAAATAATAATAAAAATAAATAATAATAATAAGTAATAATAGTGATGATGATGATAGTTATATTTAAATAATATCTGTCATCTACAGTTTAGTGATATAAACTTAATTTTAACCAAGAAAACTTTGATTCTGAGACCTATATTATCTGAATCTTACAAAGCAGTATTAAATAAGAAAAATTAAATTATTTTCATTTAAGCCTTTATACAGTTTTAGTTCCATCATCCTGAAGGTGTCCAAATATTTGTCAATAAAGAACATGAATATACTCATCATAAAATCACAACTTACCTAATGACATTTTTCCCAATATAGGTATTTTTGTTGTCAACTGCATTCAATGCTTACGTGATATACATAATTTAAAAAATTAGCATTTAGCAAAGGTACTATATTTCTATTTTATTTTATTCATTAAGAATTAAAATGAATATAATTAGAAGTTTTTTAAAATTTGAAACAGAGCAAAGATATATAATAAAATGGACACAGTAATTAACAAATTAAAAACCTACAGTTCTATCACTTCAGAAGAAATCAAGGTAACGCTTGATACTCTCTGCTTTAAAAGGCTAGCCTAAACTGAAGCAACAAAAGCAGTTGTTTTATTTTTCAAACCAGAACTTATGCCAAAGTTTATTATATGATTTTTTAACATAAAGTTTCAAAAATATGTATTTTATCTTTGACAGAAAAAAGATGTTAAAAAAACAATTAATTTGTACAAAAAATATTTTTTCTCATTACTATAGCAATATTATCACTGTATTAATTGTATTTAAAATCCAATTCTAATGTAAAAGACTCCCTGATTCAATTTAATCCTAAACACTAGGAAATATTATATATATATATATATATATAATATATATATATATATATATCATACATACATACATAAAACTTGATCTGAAATTATTGTTAATGGCAAGCCAAGAGCTGCTGCATGAATAAATGCAATCAAGTTTTTAGTTATTTGGGGTGATAGGTTAAAATAGTCAATGTATTTATTTTCGATGTATAATCACATAAGAAGGGAAAATACCCAAGAAATTGCATTAAAATGGACATAATCCAAGTTAGCATTTCCAAGAGAAATTCGCTAACTTTCTGTGATGCCTCTTCCAGTAACTAAATGAAGACAGTACACGTAATTACATGATAGAATGATGTAATGATTAATGGGTTGAAAGGAATAGGAGAATGTGACTCACAGATGAAGATACATTTTCAGGACAGAGCAAAGGCTGCATTGAATCAAAAGCCTGTAATTTAATAATCATCATTCTTGAAGCTTACAAGAAAGCCTTAACATAAAAAAGTGGGAAAATGGCTGCTGATGAAGTCATTGGACCCAAACTTAATTTTGTTTGAATTTAGAGGGGGGACATAGAGAGAAGGAGAGAGAAAGAAAAGAGAGAAGAGAGTGGGGACAGAGACTGAAAGAGAGAGAGAGAGAGTTTTAGAGTTGCCCACACCCCACCCTTGTTTTTATGCAATTGCCATTTTATTGTCTCTTTCCCTAGTGTTCAGTGCTCAGAATTAAACATGAGTTAAACAGTTTCTTAATATATTTTAACTGTGATTCAAGGAAAAAAGGGAAAGAAATAAGAGGAGATGCTGAAAAGGTCGTTTTCTGTATAGTGAACAAACAGATGAGCAGGAAACAAGGAGATCTCCTTTCAAATATATACTGAAACACCACCTGTGATCTCAGGGAAGATTTCTTTCTTTTTGCTTTCTTCAGTGGGTTTTGATTATTTTTTTCTTTACTCTTTAACAATTCATACATGTATAATCTTTGTCTTAGTCATTGTTCACCCCAACATTCCCCTCTCTCATCCAACCACTTCTGCTGAACCCTTCTTACCAAGGCCCTTTCATGTTCTCATGGTTTCTTCCCCAAAGAAAGATATTTCACTGATATTGAAATTATTAATGAAGTGAGATGTTATCTTAGTGATGTGTGTATGTGTGAGGGCTTTGTGGGATTGTGGATATATGCGGTACATGTATGTGTACATGTGTGTGTGTGTAGTATGTATAGTATGTGTGCATGTGTGTGTGTGTATACACATGTGAGCAAGTGTGTGTGTAATATATGTGATGTATGTGTACATGTGTGTGTGCATTTGTGTGTGTAGTATATGTGGTGTGCATGTGTGTGTGTGTGTTTAGTATTTGTGGTGTGTGTGAATGTGTATGTAGTATATATGGTGGGTGTGTTTCTGCATGTGAGTGTGTGTGTGTAGTATTTGTGGTGTGTGTGTATGTGTGTGTGTATGGGTGTGTGAGTAGTATTTGGGGTGTGTGTGTATGTGTGTGTGTATGGGTGTATGGGTATAGTATTTGTGGTGTGTGTGTGCACGTAGTATTTGTGGTGTGTGTGTGTGTGTTGGTGTGTGTGTAGTATTTGTGGTGTGTGTGTATGGGTGTGTGTGTAGTATCTGTGGTATGTGTATGTGTGTATGTATGGATGTGTGCGTAGTATTTGTGATGTGTGTGTGTATGGGTGTGTGTATGTGTGTTTGTGTGTGTGTGTGTATGGGTATATGGGGGTGTGAGTATGTATGTGTGTGTATGTGTGTGTTTATGTTTGTGTGTGTGTGTGTGTGTGTAGCAGTGGCCACAGCAACAGTAGTGATAGTGATTGTGGTTTGCTAGGCTTGAGCAGAAATAGTCCACTGTGGAATCATGGACTGGAGGTGCCATGTGCAATGGGCCAGCAGTGGAAGGAAACATGCTTAAAAACAGATTGAAAACTAGGATCAGGAATTCAAGAAATAAATTTCTAGTAAATAATCTCTGAGTGATATTTTTGCAAGCTTGAGTTTGATCTAGGGTGTGAAATTTTGATTTGGAGGATCATTGAACAGGTAGAGTTAATGAACAATGGCATCAGAATGAAAGGCAGTGTTTTATCAACAGTACTCAGAAAAGGTTGGGATTTCCAGAGTTTTCCCCAATTAAATTTGTCAATTGAAGACACAGGGATCAGCACGAATTCCACTAGGCATTATTAGAGTTTCTAGAACTATCTCTTCTGTTTGATGTTTATTAAAATAAAATTAAATAGTGCTAAAACAGTCTAACTCTAGGCAATGTACCCCATGAACTTAGCTGAAGTCCTAATGTAATTGTGCCTATGAAATGGAATTTTCCAGAAACATCCTCCCTTACTGACTCAGGCATTCCAGTTCTGAATTTAATCCACAGTCAGCTCATTCCCCTGTCTCAACACTCACTCCCTTGAGTTATGAGAAACAGGCTTTTTTCCAACCAAATTTAATATATTTTGAGAAGAGCTTAATTTTCACACCTTGCAACACAGATAGTTGAACATAATAAGTTCTTAAAAAAATGTTGTGAAAATATATAGACAATATAAAGTAGAATGTTTTCAGAAAGTTTTCTTGATAATTCAGTAATAAATATATTTATATAAGTATATAAATATATATAATATGATAAATATAATATAAATAATAAATAAACTATATAATAAATAATATATATAATAAATATATAAACCGATAAATATATCTGTTTAGACTTTGATGCAAAATAATTTGTAGTAATTTATAAAGAACAGATGTTTATCACTCACAGTTCTATGGTGGAAGATCCGAGATAAGGATGCCCACACAGTTGGTGTCCAGCAAGAGCTCTCTGTGTTCCATTTGTGATACCTTCTGTCTGAATTCTCATGTGGTAGAAGCAAGGTTACATTTCCCAGGCCCCTAACCCTATGTGTAAGGAATCTTCCCATCCAATCAGCTTTCAAGGGCTCCATCTCTTTATAGTGTCATTTTGGAAACTAGGTTTTGATATAGGGATTTTCTAAGACTTTCAGATATTTATAAAATGATAGTCAAAGAAATGATATTATGCAATTATTACCAAAGGAAAGCCCATCATATGTTAGCTGCTAATTGTTCTATTTTTTTAAAATATGATAGTTACAAACTTCTAAGCACATACTTGTTTTTGCACACTCACTTAAGACAAAACGGAAATTATATATATATATATATATATAAATATATATATATATAGTTTACTTTACATAATTGTGTCTGAAGAGCTGTTTGAAAATATTGCCTAGTTAAATGTCCTTATAATAATTTGAATTTTTGCATGTTAAGTAATGCAAAGCAATAATATCTTTAAAAGAGGAAAAATGTCCGGCATATTGAAAACCACACATGATTAAAATGAATGCCACATTTGCATTTAAACATATCCTGAATCTTTAAAAAAAATGTGTAAATTTTCTATTCAATTGTAGTGAACCAGGCTTGAAGTCACAATACTCTGCTTGTGCAAACATTTTGAGCTAAGTCCTCATCAATAGACTGCAACTTGAAATTATAAGAACAAATTACTGTCACTGAATTGTAACAGTATTGGAATACATTACACTCTATTAAATTGTGTCTAGCTTTATTAAATGCAAACAAATAATAATGAACTTGATAAATCCAGATAGAGATAAAATGTATCTTACAATCCAAAAGCAGACAAACATTTCTTAGAACATTTCATGGATAGAAAAGATTGGAAAAAGTTCATAAAGTCATTATTTTCAGAAATCCATTTTATTCAGAAAGTTCATGATCTATTTTCAGAAGGCTTTACGTGTTCTTTTCATCTCAATATAACCCATTCTGCCTCCTGAAATGTTTTCATGGACATGAACCAGTGCTTAAAAACTAAACCTCAGATTCTGTAACACTCTCAAAGCACTGGTCCCACACTCACTTCCTGCGTCCTCCCCATAGGGCTGGAAAGAAATTGGTGAAATGGAGAATCTCCTTTCAAACCTATGGCCTTGATGTCCATCAACCGACAGATGGGTAATGAAACTGTGTGTGTTTATAAAGAAGAGACAATAGACTGTACGTGAACTTAGAGAAGGGACAACTTGCAAGTAGAAGGGCTGTATATAGTAGACTGATGAGGATGAGGAAGTCAGGGGCCAAGGGAAGACTTAATCAAGACTAAGTGTGCAGAAAGAAACTAATTGGGAATTTATAACCTTGTAATCCAAGTAAAAATATAGGAAGAGAAGATTGTAGAACACATATTGTATGAGAGAAGGGGGAGTGGAGATTTAAGTGGAGATGTGGACAGAGAGATGGAGGAATTTGTGTTGGGGAATGGGTAAACCAAAACGTAGGCTCTATGGCACAGCTTTGTAAAACATCAGTAGTTTTATATAGTTTTATCCTAATTTAAAATACAGTCTTTTTTTTTAAAGGAGTTTGAACAGAAGTAGAACACATTAGTGAACGATGATGCTCTCAGAATCCATATATGATTAAATGATAATCTCTGTTCTAGGATTATTTCCTACAAGCTTTTAGTAAGAAATGCCCCACAGGCACTATGAGCAATATAAGAAGTTGCCATAGTTCTTGATTGCCAACTACACAAAATCTAAGATCATATTGATAAAAATACCATGCACTTTGGTTTCAGGACACAGAGAAATCAAACTTGAACTGACCGGGAAATGCTCCTGATGGCTAGATTTCAGAGTGCTACTAGATGCTATGAAGCTTACAGAGAACAAAGGGCATCAATGGTTTTTCCAGTGCTGGACTCTACATGCTAGAATACTGACCAGCCAGTCAAGTTGTACCCATTGGTGCAATAATGACTAGCCTATTTATGGGAGTAACCAACTGCACTACTGACTAGATTTGGGGTCTATTGCAAAGGAATTAATGTCTGATTCTATAACATGATCAAAACCTGTGGCTAGGGAAAACATAGACTCCAGTGGAGAAATTATCAATGTTGTTTTTCTAAATGGTCATGTTGTCAAATTGTCTTCTAAATGTTTATATTTATATTGATAGAACTGTGCTGTTCCCAACCTTGGTCAGTGAAGCTCATTACTATAGTGGAGATCATACAGTACATAAACACATAGCTGTCAAAACACATATGAAACTATGAGAATATGAGACTATGAATGTTCAATCATAGAAGGGATATCTATGGCCACACCCACCCCAACACAGTGGAAAGGGAGTCAAGAAATGCAAGAGCAGGATAATGAGGAGGAATGTTGTGAAGTGTTGTCCTCTGAACAGGACATGACTGTTGCACACATGACACCACAATATCAGTAGTTTCCTACACAAGACCTGTACAAGATTAAGCTAAACTGAAAATCTGAGTATGGAGGGAGCTGATGTTCAAGGTTTCAAGACCCCATCCCTAGCTAATAAACTATTGTCATGATTGCTTTGGAGAGACGTTTTGAGGAACATGGCCACTAGAATATTTTCAATTTTCCAGTGGATGTATACATGCCCATGTGCATAGATGCAGCATTAATTAAACTCAGAAGGTTTACAAATAAATAATTAAAAATGAAAACTATAAAAGGAGGGTATGAAGTAGATTGGAGACATGAAAGGGGTGTCCTTGGTGGGAATTGGCGGTAAGGGAGTGTAGGAAGTAATTGTGATCAAGATACATTGTATATAAGGGTAAATTTTTCAAAAAAGAAATAAAGTAAAAATATTTATCACCCAAAAGACTAACACTGTCACTCAGAAGCAAACTCCAGTCCCCAAGTCGTACAGGCTTCTAGGCTTCCAGGCTTCCAGGCTTCCAGGCTTCCAGGCTTCCACATATCTGACAGATGCTTTCCCAGACTTTCTTGGATATTTGAGGTCATCCTTCTTCTCAGCCCCTGAGAAAAAACATTATCTCAAGTTTCAACAGCTAACATCTTTACTGCCATAGTCATGAGTATCAATTCCCATAGGACTTGGCTCCAATCTACCCACACTGTTAACTGTTCATGAAATGTCTGAGATAACAGGTATGTTTACGCCCTTCAGTTTTGTCATCTGAGGTAACTCCTGAGCAATTCTGTAGGGAAATATCACTTTGGTTTCTTATTGGACTGGTTCATCAGTATGTAAATAGGTTCTTATTTACCCTTATTTAGGAAAGCATGTATCTCGCATCTCCCGAGAGGGTTTTTTTTTTTTTTTTTTTTGTACTTCTATGCTTTATTTTCACCAAAAATCTTCAGAAGGATCAATACTTGCTGCTATGGTTTGACTCTCCCCAATTCATCCTTGAACTCACTCCCATCCGAATACTGCACATCAATCATACCACTCAATGTGAATGTAATTAAGTTCCTAATACTCTTGATATTCCCTCCTTTTCTTTTAAGTATCTTCTTTAAAAAGGATATTTCCATCTCATTCATCCAGTCTCTCAAACTTTTATAATCTTCTTTAGTATTTATAATTTTATGCTTGAACCACAAACAGTAAGTGCATTCAAAGTATATTAAAAACAGACCCCCCTCCTACATCATGTATGTAGTATACATGTGCCTGGTTAGTTCAAGTTACCAAGATCTCATGCCTGAGTTCCCCTGATTCTATGTTGTCCATGTCAACCTATTGTTTTACACATCAGACAGAATATGTCATTACTCTTCTCAAAGCTATATGGCCATGACCTCCATCATCTTGTGAAGAACAAAGCCCTTATTCTGTTACTGTGATTCCCAAGGCCTTGCATTAATCAACCTTGAAACACATTTTTATGACTCTAAACTCTTCTACAATGCTCCAACCACTCATTCTCTATTTCAACCATAATGTCCTCCTTACAATTTCTTCAACACTGCACACATGCTATTGTCTGACAGCTTTGTTTACGAATCTCTCTGATCAGTATGGGTGGTTTGCTTCCTGGTGCCCACAGAATGTTACCCCATTCAGCAAGGCATTTCTTCATTCCCACCTACAAAATTCAAACTTGTCAACTCACAATCTTCCTGTGTTGATTTTCTTCTTAGTATATTCTCTCAGCCATCTACCACAACTTATATAAATGTAGAAGTAATCTTTAAAAAAAAATAAATGTGCTTCTAACACAGCTTTCTTGTGAACAAAAAAGCATTTGTTGTTGACACCTAGCATTTGTTGAGTCAGTGCTTTAGATAATTCAACTATTACCAACTTTAGTTGACCAACATGGGGTCAGTGAATACTGCACTGAAAATTCTAGGGGCTTGGTAATATTTTCCATGAGTGGAGGAAAGAATAAATCCAGGATAATTCAGGAAAAAGTGTTCTTTTACAACTGTGAAGAAACCAAGCAACACAACATAGACAATAAAATACAAGAAATTTTGAACATACAAAGCTTCAAGAGAAGATGACATGAAGAATGATGTCAGATAGAGGATTCAGTTTATGCTATGGAGAAATATGGGGAAAATACATGTCATTTGATATACTGGGACAAAGTGTGTGTGTGTGTGTGTGTGTGTGTGTGTGTGTGTGTGTGTGTGTGTGTGTGTGTGTGTGTGCTGATATCATTTCATAACTTCATTTTCAAATTTTGATTGCCAAAATATTGGTTGTGTGTAAAACCTTCGTATTTTATTCAGAGCTTCCCTACTAAATGGAAAAAACCTGTCATCCTGCAGCTGCATATATAATAAAGCAGGCTAAACTATCTCTTGATAGTTTATCATGACTAAATTATTTCTTAAGTACAAGCAATTTTTAATTTTCATTGTGATCCTCCCATTACCCTACCCATATTGGTGATTGAAAAGGTTTTATAAGCCAGTGGTGGTGCAAACCTTTAATCCCAACACTTGAGAGGCAGAGGCAGGCTAATCTGTATGAGTTCCAGGACAGCCTGGTGTACAGAGTGAGTTCCAGGATATCCAGAGTTACAACAGAGAAGTCCTGTCTCAAATAAAACAAAGAAAGAAAGAAAGAAAGAAAGAAAGAAAGAAAGAAAGAAAGAAAGAAAGAAAGAAAGAAAGAAAGAAAGAAAGAAAGGAGAATTTTGAGTATCTTAACAGTACAATTAGACTCCATACATTGAAAAAGAATCACAAGGATTTAAAATTGGGTGGTTACAGATAGGAAAACAGATCTGTCAGGAGTTGAAAGGGAGCATTAAAATGATCAAATACAACTTACGCTTTTCTCAAAGATTTAATAAAAAATATTGCAAAAAACAGGTTGGAAAACATTATATGAACACATGAAAACTAAAGATTTCTTTTTGCTCAAAAGAAAATTTGCAAGCTATAAAATTATCTGATGTGATAAATGTATAAAAGTTCAAAGTCTGGCGTTTCCATCCACTGCTCCTGTTGTTTGACTATGTGTGAGACAGTTCTGAGACAAAAGGGTTATTTCTCAACTACTCACCATGTTTTCAAACATGAGGTGATATATCTGCAAAATTTGAGAAATCCCTGTGCAGCAGATCGATAACACGAAGGAACGCCATGAAGTGTGGTGGCAGAGCAGATACCTGGGAAATATGTGCAGATCTGAGAAAGGGGAAGGAGGGAGGGAGGGAAACAAGGAACTAGAGGGAGATGGCCATAAGTAAGGATTAGTGAGAAAGAAGGGAAGCAGGGAGGTTACAGAGAAGGGAGACGTTGGGCGAAATAATTGGATTTCCTGCCAAGATAATGATGGTTCAGACAATGTGTGAGTTACATGAACCCACAGGACAGGAGCAATGCGGATGAAGACTTCTGCAGATAGAGTGCCTGCAGTATCATCTTCAGTCAGTAGCACTGTCTGAAGAGCAAGCATACTCATGTCACTCTGACCATTTTCCCTCCTAACGAATTTGGCTTTGAACAAGTGAACAGATTCGTAGAAGCTCGTCCTTTGGAAAATGAGCACTAATGTGCCAAAACATGTTACTGTGTGATTCTTGGTGATACAGAACTAACATAGGTGGAATTAGAAAGAAAAAAATCAGAGCCAGCCTTAAGGTTTGGAAAAGTCATTATTGTATTCCCCAAACTACACTTACTCCTTACACAGATAGGACAAATAAGACAATTCCCGTGTCTGACCAAGGAGCAGATCCAGGACTGTATTACAGAGGACTTTAGATATAGCTCCTGTATGTCTTCCCTGCATGTCATCTGGCAGCTCTTTGAGGGAGATAGAAAGGGGACAGACTCAAAATAAACAGAGCAGGAAGCTGGTATGTTAATGTCCGAGGGCAAAGAAATCTCCAGCTAGTAAACTGTGCTGTGGATAGAGAATGCGTACTTGAAAGTCATTTGGAATTTGTGTAGTTTGAGAGTTGCTGCATTTAGGAGGCAGAGATTATACTGAATTTTGAAGTCTGAGGGCCTGACAGTGTAATAACCTTAATTTGGCAGCCTGGGAGGAAAGGCAGACTTATTATTCAATAAATATTCATGAAAACTCCACTGTGCACTAGGCACTGAGCTAAAACCACCATGGACTAGAAGATGAATAAGCCATACTCTCTTCCCTTAAGTATCTCGCAGTGTATAGGCAATGAATGAAAGAATAGGAAAAATGGGATTTTAGAGTGAATTTGATTTGCTGAGAAGACCCACAGGAATACATGTGTAGCATGCAGGAGCGAGGTGAAACAGAAAACACTTTGGACTTATTTTCCGATTGATCTTTCAAATATAACAAATGTTTTCCCTTTTATATTTGCAGTAGTTTGATCACCACTAGCATAAAGCTTACAAACTCAAGCACTCTGATGATTCTGTTGCAAAAAAAAAAAGAAAAAGAAAAAGAAAAAAGAAAAAAAAAGACCTTGTTAGATATCAGATAAAACTGGAATACTTTCAACAAAATTTATTATAATAAACTTCTTCTGGGTCTGCATTTCATCATAAGTTTAATTATGGAAGATCGAAAAAAAAAAACACTTGCAAATGAAGGAGTGAAAACTGTATGTGACCAGGAAAAAAAAAAAAAAAGAAACTGTTGGCAATTTTAATCATAGCAGCCTGGATTCTGTTCTATAAAATTGATGGTACCTATCTCTGTTTATATAACTAACTCAGTCCATTCATTCAGGGAAAAAGGAAATCCCTGCCCATTTCCATGGTGGCATTGCTGTCATAAATTTTAGAGACTCCACTAACCGAGAAAAAAATGACCAATAGCAGTTTGTGTCTGTGAAATCAGAGTAATCGTTTTCTTATTAAGAATCTCTCTCTGCAACCTGCAATTTTATATGACAACTGAATACCTAAACCAACATAGCAATTATATAACTGTACTTGTTACTTTGTGTCTTCAAGCATTAAAGCACTTTTATATAGAAAAAAAAACCCACCTGCTTAATAAATATCTATAAAATGGTTAGATGGTATTAGAATAAGGACAAATTACTGTTTCAGAACATCTATCTTTTTGTTGTCTTACAAATTTCAGTAAAACTCCAATTACACTGGATATGAGAAAATGATTTCAAGCATTCAAAACACTAAAAGGCCAAAGCAAACATTATGGTCAAGGAGAAGATTGTGCAAAATCCTCCTTAACTTGAAATTTTATGAATGAAGGTAATCAAGAACTATAAAAACAGGTCAGTGTCACAGTGCAGCGTGATAGCAACTGCTGTGAATTCGGCTTCCATACCAAGGGTAGGCAACCAAAGGGTCTAAAGTGTTGCTGTGTGCTCTGTTTTCCTCACCCAGTTGTCACCTGCCCTCACTTGGTTTGGCTATATAGCATGACACTGGAAGCCTCTAGAGGAATAATTAGTTTGATGATGTTTCTGCAGGCCTGGCTCTGGTGTTGATCTCGTTCTACACTCTGGCACTCCTCTCCTCAGCAGCCATTGCACTGAGGTGCAGCCCATTCTCTCCTTCCTAAGAATCACAGGACTCTTGCCCTGGGCACCTGATGACTCGACAAGTGTCCTTAAGGAAGAGATCCTATTGTAATTTTGCTCAGAGAACAAAGGTATAAAAAACATTCCACACACTTACAAATTAAGAAAATTTTGCTGTTGCATCCTAAAACAAATTGCTTGAGTAGGTTGTACCTACTGGCACATTCAATAACTCAGTAATGGTTGAACAGTTTACATATGTATCATTTGTATAACATGATGTGTGTATATATCTGAGGGAGATGAACAAAGAGTTATTAAACCACAAATGTAGCTTTTAACCACTGGGTGCATTACCTCTGTTTAATTTTCAAACTGTAATCCATAATCAAACATGTTCTACACTTCAGTTCTAAGAATCAGAGAGAGTGGCTTTTGCACCCGTTTCTCAGACACCATGGCAACAAAGCCAAGGGAAAGTAAGAAATGGAGTCTACCTGCTAACCCTAGACAGTAGTATGGGATTACACAGGAGTCACGCCCTTCTCCTTCCTCCCTTTCTCTTTTTGCTGACTCAAAAAAAATATTTACTATTAAAAAGTAAACACTTTTTGGAAACTCCAATAACAAAAGAGATGAGAGTAATGAGAGGGAGTATGCTTCATAATGAGAGAGGTTAAAGCCCCAGGAGAGATGGTGACATTAGGACCAGGTGAAGGGCTGTGGGAGAATGTGCATACAGTTCGTATCATTTGTGGCAAGAGCTACATCAGAAGTAAGCACATTCCTGTGTGATAAAGACAACACCTTCGATTAAAGGAGAGATATGTGAAGAGTCAATGAAGGTGCTGAACCAGCCAGTTAACCATCAGCAGACAGACAAGGCAAGCAGGCAGAGGAAAGAAGGGAGGGATGGAGGAGAAAAGACAAAGCCAATGTATCTTAAATATTAACATAAACTAATGTGTAGATGATTTGATATTTATATATAAGACAAAAGAAATTTAAAATAGAGAACAATATGCCAACAAATAATAATGTAATGCCTAATATTACATGAAACTGTGCCAGTCACAAAGCCAACTAATTTAAGTATACCCTACATCTCTTGCAGCATTCAAAAGCAAACTGATACCCTAATAAATCATGACCTACTAAGAGATCAATTAAGAAAGATGAAGACTTAAAATTATGAAATATGTTAACATGGAACATTCTCTCAAAGGTATGAAGAAAACCCATATTAATTCCACAGGTATTGAAAATATAGGATTTGATAAACATGAATGAAGTAACATAAGAACCAGAGAACACATAGATTTCCATAAATCCACTGTTTTGTTTAGTGAGAAAATATCACAAAAATCATATTAAGCTTAGGTATGTTAAGGTGCTAACTTTTATCTCAACTCATAATTATTGTTGAGTAACCCCCAAAACATAAAGAATCGAGTGATTTCCTCACTTGTCTGGAATAAGGGATGTGTCTATACAGAGGAGAATAGATGACTGTGCTACCCCATTTAAAACATTCTACCCTGGAGAAAGTAACATTATGCTTTCTAAGTCTATTGACACTAGGATTTCTCCTGTTGTACTTTTTGTCAACAATTGTTTTGTTTTGTTTTATTAATCAAAAACAATATGTTTCAACTTTAGAAAACAGATTTAAATACCCATGAATGTTTAATTTAAAGATTAAATTTCAATACAATAGGGAAATGCACTATTTTAAAAACCAGAGGATGGGCAAGATAGCTTTGGCACACAATGCAATGTGGGATTCCATTCACCAACCACTGGATTACAATACATCAAAGACATTAATATGAAAATGGAAGGTCCAGAAGCCTATAAAATTGTCAAGATGTGAGCTAGACATAATTATGCCGGAAAGTGACAAATTAGAGCGAGAAGCTAACGGAAGCATAATCACCATGTTTTATCCATTTATTGAGATACTATAGGCAAGCTACAGGAAAAATGCACCAGTTTGCCATTGCTTTATATTTCAAAGGTGGGAGCTACAAGTATCAGTGCAGGAATCAAGGAATCATATTACTGCCCAAACCTCAAGCCCAAACAAGTTTGCTTCATTTGTAGGAATGTGACTTTGGAGGAAGGACGGGTTGTGGAATAGTGTTGACTATGGAATCAGTGAAATATCCTAAAAGCCTACTAATAAATGATAGTGGTGGCAAAAACATCTGCAAAGCAATTAAACTGAGCCTTCCTGTATTGTCAGTGGGGACAGTGACAAAGACCCAGCTACAGCATTGCTCTCAGCACCCCTTTACCTTAACCTTTTAGGGATCTCCACTCAGTTAAAACCAGATCCTTGTCTTTAAGACAGAAAATTATTTCAGGCTGAGCCAGTATGAAGTTGAGCTGGGGTTTATTAAAAACACAAAGAAAGGTGTTCATGGTAAGAACCTCTCAAGAACCTAGAGTCAGCTCCTCAGACAAGAGATATAATTTACCAAAAACCATTTGTAACAAGCTTTAAGCACAAGGATTAAGGGAAAGAGAAATATTCAGGGACAGAAGAAGTCATCAAATAGTGGGCACAGTTACATCATCTTGGTGTCACTCAGGTTCTGTTTCAAAAAGTCACTAAGGAGCTATCCCCACGTTTCTCTCTCCCCCCTGAAAAGTCACACCAGGGAAATGGCATAAGCATGTACTGGATGAGATTGCCATCTGATGAGGTAAATTCAAGAGCTACTAGGTTTGAGCAAGGGGTTTTGAACATGTCCTTTACTATATAGGGAGTTTCTGTTGAGACTCCTAGAAAATGTCAAGTTTACGACTGGGAGTGGAGAAAAGCCTTAAGCTATTGTTGCTACTTGTATTGATATTCTTAATTCTTAACTGGCAGGAGGCCCTTAGTTGAGAGGATCCTTTCCAGGGCTCCACAATTTCCCAGTTTTTGTTTCCCTGTCTCATCATCACAGTCACACACAAGGAGTACTCCACATTAGGGCACGGAGGCAGAATGTAAGAATGTTGGAGTGGGAAGCGGTGGTGGTCCTTTACGTGTCACCTCCTCCAACAGAGAACTGGTTCAAAGCAGAAGTATTTCCACTTCAAAGAAATACTTTGAAATCTCAGTTGGCTGGGAAGTTACTGGATCTGGCGGAGAGCAAAGGGATCATAGCTCAGAAAGCTGCAGAACTCACCATCAGAGGCCAGCATGCATTATACTAGTAGATCACACATGTAGAATGATCATTCTATGGGAGGTTTTTATTGGTGGAAATGATATGGTAGTGAGTAGGAAACATGGTAAAGAAGCCTTCTCTTCCCTGGGATACAGGATGTAACTGCTTGTCAAACACCTAACATGATTACGTGGATGTGCTACTAGAATTGCATGAAATAGAAGCACCAGAATTGCAGAGCAGATGGTAGAAATAGTATTTAAAACTAGCAGAAGTGGGTGAGCAAGAATATAACATATAAGGCGAGAAAGCTCATAATATTTACCCAAACCAGGAGCACATGCTGCTGAGAGAGGAGGGCATCACATTAAACTTCAGTGTGGCTCTCCTCCAGGCTAGCAGTGGTGGAAATGACATTACAGAACGGGACCCAGTAATAGTGTTCATGTTGAAAACTCAGAAGGGTAGGGTTGAAGTGGAAAGCAGAAGCTGGATTTAGGGGGCTGGAATTCTTAGAGGAACGAGATCCCAGGGTCATCTGACCAAGTTAACTTACAGAAATGATCAGGAGAGTGTGGCTCCTCTCAGGGCAAGATAAATGAGCAGCTCAAAGCATGCTGTCGAAGCTCTAAAATAAAAGGAATGCAACAGCAGTCACAGGGATGAGGACAGCTGTCCTGATAACAACAGCAGGATGCTGTTCTACCAATGTTTGGTCTGATGCCTGCGTTCAGGATGTGAGATGCCAGGATACAAGTAACACAAACATTTACACAGCTCTCGCTCATTCCTTCAGGGTCATACAGTAATTTCCTCTTTGGATATTCAATAAAATTGAAAGATTATTTAGACTTTTATTTCCATTTTCTTATCAAAAGGTGACAAAAGCAGGAATTGCCCAGAATAGCAAACACAGCTGATGTCAGTTTCCATCATTAGTCATTATGGAAATGCAATGAAAATGAAATGTCAAGATGAAATGGCATTATACTTGCGTTGAGGTGGAAAATAGATAAAATGGTGATACCATATGCTGGTAGACATGCAGGGGAGCTGGAAGTTTAT
The DNA here is from genome assembly GCA_026225945.1 of Cricetomys ansorgei. NCBI lineage: Eukaryota > Metazoa > Chordata > Mammalia > Rodentia > Nesomyidae > Cricetomys > Cricetomys ansorgei. The sequence goes on from JAMJFZ010000756.1 coordinate 20,816, forward strand.
CGGCCATTCTGGAAGCCACTTAAAGACCTGCATACGAACTGTCATAGGATTCATTAGCTGCGCTCTCAGGGATTCATCATAGAAAATTAAAACAGATATACTAGTAAAAATGTATATAAAAGTTTATATACATATTTATTTGTAGAGGCTTTATTCATAATACACAAATTATAAATAATGACAAAAATTAAAGACCAAAAGAACATTAAGTTGATAGTGACCAAATGACCTAATGGAGCAAGCAGTTCTATACAGAAGAACCACAAATGTTTCAAAAAGTGTTGAACATCCATGCCCAACAGAGACTCCTTTTAGAAACCAAGTTATTACTTGAGCCCGAGTGACTATCATCAAGAAATCTGACAACGAATGCTGGCGAGGACGTGGCAAAAGAGAAAATCTTCTCACTCCCAATGGCCGTGCAAATTATTATGACCATCATGGAAATAAGTACGGAGGGTCCTCGAAAACTGAAAAACTAAAAACGGAGCTAGCATGTGACTTTGCTCTCCCACTACTTGAAATTCTCCATGTCCTCGTACAGACACTTGCATATCCATACTTGCAGCCTTTATCCACGATACCAAGGAAATGGGACCAGACTAGATGATCAATATCAGATGAATGCATAATGGGAACTAGGTACATGTGCACAGTGGAATTGTATTTATTTGTAAAAAAAAAAAAAATTATAAAACTGGATGTTTTTCAAATATAATATTAAGTCTTTCTGGGACCAAGCCCAGAAAGACAAAGATTACATATTTTCTTTTTATGATGGTCCTAACTCACAATGCATATATGCACATATGTATATATGTGTCCAAATGTTTTACAAATTTGTTTACAAATGTCTAAAATTTTCAAAAGTCTAAAAACCTTAGAAAGGAGTCTAGAGAGGGCACAAAGAGATGATATATATATATGTTCCTTAATATAATATATGTGTGTGCAATCCTACCTCTCCTTCCCCTCCAACCCAACCTTTTCCCCTGCACTCCTTATTTAAAAATTATTCTCTCTTTCTCTCTCTCTCTCTCTCTCACACACACACACACACACACGCACACACACACACCTATGCACACACATGCTTGCATGCAGCCTACTGAGTCGATTCAGTGCTGCTGTGTGTATATGGGTTTAGGGCTGATCATTTGGGATTGATAACCTACCTGGAAGCTTGCCCCTTATAAAACGCACTCCTCTCTCAGCAGTACTGACTTCCTGTACTTCTTCATCTACTGGTGTTTGCCTTCCTGTTTGGGCTTTAAATGAATTAACTGATGAAAACTATTGTAGCATAATATTTAACGAACAAGGTCAGCTTACTGAATGCTGAATGCAGTTTTTACCTGTATTTACTAAAGAACTGATTTATAAAATGAACAAAAATCACTATCTGTTGCTTTGTGGACTTGGGAAAAAGTGCACATCCATGTTGTTGCAATTATCTTCAGTAAAATACATATCCCACCTCCAAATACCAGATTAGCAGTTTTGCATTGGTTCAATAAACAGTGGTTATCACTCACAGGGTCTGAAGCATAAATACCCATACACATAAAGGAATATTAAAATATGGAGTGATTTTCATAAGACAACTGAGAAAATTCTTTCTAAATAAAAATTTTCTTCTTGATCTTTCTGCTTTAATATAACATAAAAATGAAACATGGATATTTATTATGCTAATCCCTCTACTGGGCAATGGTCCCTAAGCTGGCAATGAGTTCTGTTGGAATCCTTGCCTTCCTCATTTGTTTTCTAGCTCTCCGTCATAGGCTACAGAAGTACGTAGTTACTATGACATCCTTGGTGTTCCTTAATTGCAAATACTGTCATCTGCACTAAACTAACAGTAAAGTAATAAATTGGATACAAAGCTGTATAAGCAAAGGATAAGATTAGCAAAATAACATACTAGTAGGTTCCTCTTAAAAATGTGTATGTACTCAGAATGTTAGCGGTCACATTAACTTTACTGTGATGAGGAATAACATTCTCTTTCCTACAAAACCATTCATAAAATATATATTTTATTTCATATTAGTAATTTTAATAAGTAAACTTATTAACACCTAATACAATGTAGATCACATGCACGATGTTGTGGATTTCAGAGCTCTAGCAGTAAAAGAGAGACTGTGGGAAACTAAGATAATATTATATTAACTTTGGTTTTCCCTCAGCAATTCTTTGCCATCATCTCCATCTCTTCCTTCTCTTGTGCTTTAGTCAATGAAGCATTCTATAAGAGACTGAATACACTGGGGAGTTCCAACGATAAACATCCATTTTTTACAGCTATGGGGACTGGAAGGCCAAGATTAAGGTCAAGGTGCCAGATGATTTGCTGTTTTCAGATGATTATGCAGTCCTTGTACTCTCTCATGACAAAGCGAAGGAGGGGGAAAGGGAAAGGAGAGGAAGGAGGAAGGAGAGAGAACATGGAAGAGAGGTAGGGAGACAGAGAGAGGAGAGATTTGTCATATCTATACTTATAAAGGTATCAATTGCCCAGTGAAGACTCTATTCTCTATCATCATATCTTGCTTCAGACTTTTAATGTAATGTATTTAAGAGGCCAGTGAGTCCATTTCTCTCTTCGGTACGAAGTATCTTCATGCTATTCTCTGCTTACTCTGAGTCAACTTCTCTTTTATATGAAAAGGTGTATATGTCTGAGTTCTTTAAGGACTGGTAGTACCCAACTGTCACAATTAGATAGTATGCACTCAATCCCATACATAGAATTTTTATAAGGAAGAGAAGGGGCCTAAAACAATTCCATCATGGTACAAGTTTCTAAGATTCGTTTATACACTCCCTTTCCTCTCATCCTCATTACCCCAGTACAAATGAACAAGGAGAAAGGAAATAGAGATTCCCAGCTTGGTGGTGCTAAGTATATGTTTGGAATGATAAAGACAGGTATTATGTAGTTTGTGATATAAAAATTATTTGTATGCCAGAGGATGGCAGACCATTTAAGCACAAGTAAATAGAATTATATCTTTAATACCATCCCAATCCCTGAGATAATTTCCTTAAGTTACTGATCTGTCTCCAGAGATTAGAAACAGGATGCCGAGTGCTTAGAAAAATTAATCAGCATATAAATTAGACCTTTTGATTATTTTAAAAATTCTCTTTCAGATAATGTAAAAGGATAGAATTCATAATAATTCCTTAGGCCAAAATAGTAGGAATGTGATTATTTCATTGATGAGACATTCACATATCATAAAATAAACCTCTGAATGTGTGTAATTCAGTGTTTTCTGTTACATCCATAACATATGAGCACAGTTCTCTAGCTCTGGGGCAATGTTGTCTTCCCCAGTGAGAATTCTGTTCCTTTGAGCAGCCACAGTCATTCTCTAGACCCTAAATCCACTATCTTCACAAATTTTATATTCTGGACATTTCACATACATGTGATCATACAGTGTGAGACATATTGATCCTGGCTTCTTAGCAAGGTTTCAAGATTACTCTGTGGCATGTCATGAAGCAGCACTGTGCTGTTATAATCATATAATATCATATCATACAGCTAGATCAAATTTCTTCATGATTCACCATGTATTGGGTTCTATATTTTGGTTACTATAAATTATGTTGTCATAATATTGGTTTAAGTTTTGTGTGTGTGTGTGTATACATGATTTTGAATATTTTAATTGTATATGTAATTTCATGTGGTTTCTGGGTATAGTCCCTTACTTAACTGGGTTTCCTAGTATCCATCGGCCAGTTATTTATCTTCTTTGGAGACATGTCTACTGAAGTGTTTATGTGCACTTTAAAATGGGGGTAGGTTGCTAAGGATTGAACCCAGGCCTCTGAGCTACCACTCCAGCTCCTGTTTGTCTTTTTATTTTGGTGTTGTAATGACCCGGTCCGCGGGTCAGTCAACTAGGGACCCTGGAGGAGAGAGTGAGGGGTCAGGGGAGGCACAAGAGAATGGGACAAGACAGGATTCTCTGATCAAGTCCGTTTATTGAATGTTTTCACACCTCATATATAGGCTAAGGAGGGGGTGAAGAGAGGGAGGAACTAGCTAAGGGCAAACTGCAAAAACAGGATGTCTTACACCTGGAGGAAGTCTAACTCTATATTTTGTAACTACCAAAAGTTAAGCAAATAGCAAAATAGAGAAAATCAACTCCTGTGGGCAGCAGCAGGAAACTACTGACTGCGTGGGCAGTGTAACATCATGGCATTGATGAAGACAAGGCTGGGGGGATCAGCCCCCCACATTGTAAGAATTTTTTACAGGTTTTCATAATAAAAAGATCTTACATTAAATATTATGCTCCCCTGTGTATTCTTTTATTTTACTGGCAGCTTCCTTTCAATGTAAAAATTCTAAATTTTGATTAATTCAAGTTTCATATTTCTTTAATTATTTTTGTTACTTGAGTACTGTATTTCCAAAACTATTGCCTAACTCAGAGTCATAACCACATACACATAACTCCTACATGCATTCCCATTCTGTACCCAGTTCTACATGTCTTAACAAACACCTATCCTCAGTACTAAGGCATTCAAATCAAATTAAAAAAAAAAACAATAAATTCATTTTTAACACTTTGTTCTCAGTGGAGAAACTTTCATATGTTATAGTATTAAACAGTGATGTTACCATTCAGAACAGCTTTCTGCACCTAACTAATGTCCATCTCTCTTCTGTTCATAGGAAATGTATTACATTCACACTGTCAATGGACGAACTACTAGCTTTTAATATTTTTTTAGAATTATTCTTTTGCAAATGGGCCTTACGAAAGCTTAGAGAATTGCATTCACTTCTTCAAAATGACTGCTCAAATCTCAGACAAGACCTTCTTATACCAGTTACTGGAGTAGATCAGAGCCTATATGAGGACATTAGTGATAATCTCAGAGACTGGGGAGCACAGAAGGTCCATTCTTTTGGTATTACCATACATTACCCAGCCTGACTGTAGATTCTCAGTATGAGAAACCTCTAAGCACAACACGTGCCTAACCTCAGTGTCCAGAGAATAATTCACATAGTAACCTGCTAATGAGCATATTTTCTAAAATAATACAATCTTTTCTCAGCAACCAATTGAGGGTTTCTGATTAGTTATTTATATAAAGTCTCATGATATTATAAAATCGCATTTACTTACAAATTCATCAAAATCACTTTAACCATTGAATGCCAATGGATGCTTCTTCTCTATTTGCATGTCAATATCACTCTAGTTACACTTCAATTAAGTAATTAGCAGGAAAGTTTAGATAAGGGGGTAAAAGTAGTGAAAAACAGCTTGCTTCACCTGTAGAGTACACTGACAGGAAGATGACAGAGCCCCATTTCTTGACTAATGCTGTAGAGTTGCACGTTATTTCTTGTGATAAAAGAGTGCAGCAGTGTGCCTGTTGGGGTTTCCACCACTGTTCCATGAAGTGCGTAAAATATCAAGCATCTGGTTATTTACCACTCGTCCTTTAATCCTTTCCCTTGTGGACTTCTCCCATCACTTAACAGAAACTGTGTAGTCAGAAGTTATTGTCTTTTGTCAGGCCTATGACACTCAAATGCTTGGAACGAACGTGAAGACTGCACACAGGATCGCACCTTCGCCTGGCAAGTATCTTCCAGGGATCATAGACTATCTACTCGGTCTGCTCACCTTTTGATTCCTTTGTTGCTTCCTCCTTTCCCCTTCACCAGGCTTCCATTGTCCCCAAATACAGAGGTTTCTCAGGGGTCTATATGAGCTTTCTTTTGCCTTGGGCACCGCTCTCCTCTCTTTTCTGCTCATTGCTGCCTTTCAGGAGCCTAAAATAATGGTGCAAATAAATCGCAAATGTCCCTGACTTATCTAATGTGATCCTGGCATCAAAATTCGCAGAAAAATATTGCCAGCGGTATTGGAAGATGTAGACTGTGAGAGGAAGCTGTGAGGCACGCAGAAATAGTCTTTTGTAGGTAAGGCAAAAAATTCAGGATGACTCAAAATAGGACAGGAATTCATAACTTTCATGAAGGCAAGTCTCTATGTTTCTGAAATATTGCCCAATTCTGTGAATAAGATATTTTCATTTTTCATCAATGTGAAACTAATACCTGAGAAAATATAACATAAAGAGGAAGGATTTATTTTGGCTCACAGTTTGAAAAGTTACAGTCCATCATGGTGGGGATGGATGACAGATTGGGGCAGCTCATATTACAGCAGGATAGAGAAAGGCAATGCAGGAAGAGCCTCCCCGTTACATTGCATCTGTGTGTCCAGCCCAAATTATCCTTTTCCTTAGTTGATCCTCCCTGGTAACATCCTCAGACATAGCGAGAGTGTATTGCACTAGTCTCCTATGCATCTCCCATTTCAATCAGGGTGACCAAGATTAACCATCGCAGGTTATATGGTAAAAATTGATGATGTCCATCTATGTGACATGAATTTCTATATTAATAAAATGAATATGTCTTAGTACTATAAAAATACATAAAATTGTGTTATCTTTACCAAGTTAAATAATAGCACGTTAAGACATAATAGTGATAGTTTACATGTTTACATAACAATGTTTTCATGTTGCTAAAATGAAAAATGCCGTCTAGCTGCTCAGCACACTTTCAATTTCTCCCGCTGCTATGGTGACAAGTACAAAGACATTTAAGCCATCCAAATGACAACCACTGTCGTTGTCCACTGCAACTGTCATGCGTGAGAAAGCCTACAGTAAGGAAGAGTCAGCAGCAAAGCATCTGGACTCCTTTATGTTTCTCCAGTGCCCTTGTATGTCGCTCCTACTGAAACTGCCACCTTTACCATTTAGGCTAAACCTGTATGATCTCTGACTTCTAAGTCATTCAAAGTCTATATTATGTAAATCCTATTCATTAAATCAAGCTTGGCTGACTATTCTTATTGTATTCTCTTTCTGTAAATCAACATATCCTTAAATTACACGCTTTCACACAACAATGAAGGTATTTTAAAGAGCTCGGGCTGTTGCAAAAATATATTGTCTTCATGCGATGTCATGCTCACAGGTCTTCTGATGATATCAGTCTCTGTACTATTGTGGCTAAAATTCACTGTGATTCAGCAGGTGACACAGAAGATCTGAGTATCATATAGAGGCTGAAAGAAGAAGTCCACATGCCTTACTGTCTGCTTGTTCTCAGTAGAAATGATCATTTTGTTTTTGGGTTGATTTCAGTTCAAAGATTGGTGAGCTACAAATTAAGGAATACAAATAACAAAAAGTGGACTGAAAATTATAAATTCAAAGTAGAATCACCTTTACTAAATACTACTCTAGGGTCAAACCATTCCCTAGGTAACTGTTGCTAAGAAAGGGCTTGTATTCAATTACTCCAACATAAGTTACTTATATAGCCTGTTACATACTGTTATAGGGAATCTGTAGGGTTGTTACAGGCCAATAAGGCTCTAGTAGTTCCCGTCTTTGACAATCAAGAGGACTGCTTTATTTTCTTTCTTTAAGTTTTCAAAGTCAGGTTCATGTGGCGGTTTTCTTCTCTTTCTTCTTGTGATATGTATCTGTTTCAATCCTGAACAGAGCTTGTCAGTCCCTTCAACTGCACCGTGTCACCTTCCTGAGGTATTCACCCAGCCCTAGTCTAGAACGCTTTGACTTCCAGAAATTTCCCAAACTCTGTCAGATGGCAAATCTTCTTACTTATCAGTGATCACACAGAGAAGATGGTTTATTTTATCTCATGAGACAAAAATGAAGACAAACTCAGTCCCATTATTGAGGGATTCAAACACATGAGGCAACGAGTCACAGGAAGCAGCCATTAAAATGCAGTGGCCTACTGAAGAAATCACAAAAAGGCTTAATGTACATGTTGGACAACAGTTAGCGTGCCTTCTGATGATCTACAATGCTTTGGGAATTGAGTATACTACCTTCCGCATCGTGAAGCCAGGCCTTCATCCTGCATTTAATCTGTTCTTCAGTACAGTCATTGGTTGGGAATAATAAATAAAATTTATTCCCTAAATTTTATACCAGGAAGCAATTCTAATTATTTTTCCAATTTTTCTTACACAAGGCACACATCTAGAAAGGTTTGTTGATTTCAAATAGAATTTTTAAAAAATGTATTTTTTCACTGGTATAATTTTTCTTCATAGCTATGAAAGGAAGCCGTTTTAGGGTCTTCTGATTATGATATTTTTATCTTTGTCTCTGTGGTTGCTCTAAAAGCTAGTCAAGGTGAAGAGCCATTTGAAAAATCACATTCCCCAGGGAGTCTTATAACACTAACATGATGGCAAGAATCTAAGAATCAGCATGAACACAGAAGAACAGTTCTCACACCCTGACACCAGGGTTCCTCCATTGTTTCCCTCCTCGACAGCCACAAACTAGGTCTCCACAAACACAAACCCGAGCCATTATCCTCACTATTTCTCTGCTCCTCACACTTCATATTTACCCACTACCATTCTCTAGGTCTTTTGTTGGATGATGTTTCCTTTCTTCTCTGGTTCCCCTTCCCAGGGGAATAGCCAAGCCTACCTGCCTAGCCTCAGGGAGGAGTGTGCAGGCAGAGATTGGTTGTGGGTTCCAGGTCTTGGACAGAGGCTGAGAGCCTAAAGGAAAAACAGACTTCCTGGGAGACTGTGTCAGTGTATGCAGCTTATTTTACTGTTACAGAGTCAAGAGTATACAAGGGCTCCTTAAGACTATGGGTCAGTGCCTAATTGGCTATAACACAGTACTATAGGTTTCCTAATTACTATATGGGGCAGAGCAGGAAAGTGTAGGGTCATCTAGAATTCTCAGGAGGCTCTGTGCCAGGGTCATCTAGGGTTTGCAGAAGGCTCTATGTCAAGGTCATTTTTCAAATAAAGTCAGGAGGCAAGATTAGAGGCACTCTCCAAGTAAAGTTAGGTGGGAGGGAGGGAGCCTGGCTCAAAAAGGGAGTTTTTCCATTTGGTGCCAAGCTCAGAAAGCTATCTGGATATGGTGGACTGCAACCTTAGGGGCAGGGCTATCCCAACAAGGTACATATTTCTCAAGCTAGTCTACTTCCTTGCTTCTCCGTTGCCATCAACTTAGTGCTACTTATCATGTAAACTAAAGTCAAAGTAAAACTTGAGACTAAGCAAAAGTTACTGAGTTTTCTACTCAGTTCCTTCTGCTGTGTTGTTTACTGAGATAGCTTTTAAACCAAACCTCCTCAACTATACAAGAAGAGATATAACCCATGGATTCAGTCTGCATTAAGTCAGACCAAGCATGCAATGTGTTTCACACAGTTTTTTTCTAACATATCCTGGGAGCTCCAAAATGTTGGTGCTTGCTCCTGTGTTATATCCTTATTAATCACACCAGTGGAGAATATGGAACACAATAGACATGTGTGACTACTGAGCATTTGACATGTGGATGGTATGAATTGAAATGGTTTTGTAAGTATAAATGCACACTGGATTTTAAAATTTTAATATTGTAAAAATAATACCACCTATCTCACCAGTAAAATTTTATAGCAATTATAAGCTATAATTGTAGCTGTTGCTAAAATATTTTACCCTCAATTTAGGAAAAGATAAAGGAAGGATACAAAGAAATTTTCACTGCTTTTGCAAGGGGCCATAATATAGAATAAGAAAAAAGGTAGAAAACTTCATAGTCTTTTTTAGGCTGTCCTAAGATTGAAGAGGACTAACTGACAATGAGTCAGACTAGTGTCCCAGATCACAGTCTGTAAATCCAATCTCTCCAACCTTTGTTCTTTTAAGAATTAACACACTAAAGACGACATCCAACCATCAAACCACCAACCCAACACCCACCCCGACTCTTGGAGCTTCAGACCTTTTATACCAAATGTTCCCATTGTGTGTGAGGCACACAATCCCCAAAACAAGCTACACATGCCAGAAGGACTGCACCTTCCAAATTATAGCCACTTGCATCAAGCATTTCAAATCTAACTCATAAACAACTACCACACCTGGGGTGGTAGCGCAAGCCTAATCCAAACACCATTTTGTGTTTTTAAAGAAACCAAAATAACAAAAAATTCTTCCAAGTGTTCCACGAATATAATAGTTTTTGATGTATTGGCTTAAAACTTATCACTACACTGACCTAGATTTTGTCATTTTATCTTATTTACATATCCTAAATATTTTATATCTGGAATAATGTTTTACTTTTTAAAATTCCCATAGAAATTGATTTTATATGAAGTTATAATTAAAATGTTCAAAGTTTATTAGAGGATGAGTTCCAAAATTCCTGACCAATGGTTGGAGGATGAGAGAAGAGAAATTCTAATTTTCCTAGCATCTATCTATTGATCTTGTGATAAGTAGATTTGAATACAGGAACTTAACAATTTAAAATCATGAATCAACTTTTTTCAGACATTAAAAATAACATTAAATTTATTGTTGGACAATGTTAATCATGGATATAATGCATTCTAATTACTCTCCTTTCCCAACATTCTCTTATATCCCTCCCAGTCCAATACCACAATACCATTCCTATAGTCAGATCTTTTTTTTTGTTTTTCCTCTTTGCTATCTAATGAGTTTAACTAGGAACTTCCTTGTGACCAAGGGTTTGGAACTATTTATTAGAGCTGTCCTTCTTCCTCTAGAAACCAACAGTAGCCAGCAGTTTATTTGGGATGAGTAGGACCCCATGAGTCCCTCCCTGATGCGTAGTTGACTATTCCTATAGGTCATTTGAATCTACTCTATGTTCTCCTTTAATAAATCTTTCTTAATGAGTCGATTTGCTCTGGTTTTAAGCTGAGATACTTTTGTGATATGTATGAGTATGTTGCCTGTTAGCTCAGGAATTATCCACTTGGGCCCCAGCTGGTGGCCCCTGCTTGGGGATATTATACCATAATATATGCAGCCCTACTGGAGAAAGTAAGTCACTGGAGGTGAACTTGAGATTTTATAATCTAAATAAACTTCCTCTTCTTTCTACCTGCTTTGGGTTTACATTTGAACACGTAGTTTCTCAGTTCCCTGCTGCCATGCTCTCCCCACTCCCGTCATTATGGACTTACCTTCTACAACCATAAGTCAAAATAAACTAACACAGACTCCTCCTAAATCTTGATACTATACATATATATATATATATATATATATATATATATATATAAAATCATCAGTCTATGTTAGTATATGCCATTTCAGCAGAATTAAGGAGATCTGAGTTGAGTTGAAATTTATCTGATATGTAAGGTCATAATGTTTTATTCAGTTTTTTTAATTTTAAATATTATTTCAATTTTTTCTATACCTATGATTCAATGAGCTTTCTTTTGAATACATTATTTTATTTTAAAGGGCAACATAGAGTAAATCTTACAAAATTATAGCACTTTTCATTTCTCAGATGGTGGTTCTGTGAGTGTTTGGTACACTATTCCATAAATCTTGAAACTGACTGAATGTTCATACCAATTCTAGTAAATTTCTTTTGCATTTTATTTTGTATGCATTATTTTAAAATGAGTATTATTTAAATATTTTGTTTCTTTGTATTTTAATATAATCCAAGAGTTTTGACTAAAAGGTTTTATTATACTTTAGTGAGTTTTACCTCAACTGATTTCGATTACTATATCTAATATTTATAAAAAAAAAATTCCCTACCCTCTTATGATTTCTGATTTCTATTAGGCATTATTTGCTCATTAAACTGCATTAATGCCTTTTAAAGAGTCCCTGTTAACTACTGAATATATCTGTTTAATATTCTAAGGACTGGGGAATAAGAGATGTCAGCATTCAGATTTTTCCCCTGTGATTGTCTCATCAACAATTATACTTTCCCTCTTGGCATAACAAAATGTTGCCATACTTCTTTTCCCAATGTTTTATCTTTCACCAGGAATTTAACAATAAGTCATCTAAAGTTACTTTTTTTAAAACTTTATGCTTATAAAGTATGTATTTTTGCTAAATAAAGACACCAACTAATTCTACTTTTTCTTTTACAAATTTTCCTGCAGCCTTAATTTGTTTCTTATGAACCCTATCCTTTCCTTTCTAAACTTAAACTAAAGAGTTCTATTACTGAGTTTTTCCTTGCTGTTGTATCTCCTGATATGAATAATCTGCAATTTGTTTTAAATATTGAAATGTAACTTATCCAAACACAATATCAGATTTAATCCATTTACAAAACATTTCTGCATTCAGCGTTGTTGCCATAAAGGCAAGTAGGTTTTTGCTTTAGTTCCCTTATGAGCAATCTTAAGTTTCTCTTTGAAAATAAGTTATCATTTCTCTACAACAAATTTAATAGTCGCTGGAATGTATCCGGATAAGATTTCTGCCCTCTGATCTCCATATTTGAGTTATTTATTGACTCATATCTAATTCATTCAAACAATCAGTAGTATTTTCTTCATATACTTTGTCTTTACTATGCTTTGTCTCCCCTTCTGGAAAGAAATTGCAGTCTCCAACAATATTCTCCATATATTTTCCCTTTTTCTTCTGCCATTCTATCCCTTTCTTCATGTTAGTGTCTTCTGAGAGACTTTAAAATTCATCTTTCGATTCAAGAAAACTTCATTCAAATATATTCAGTGAGTTCTCTTTTTCAGCAATAAGTAACCAGAAAAAGGAAATGGAAACTAGATGTCATTTGTGATAACAACTAAACTACCAATCACATAGAAATTAATTTAGCAAAGATTGCCTGAGAAGTATATGGAATATTTTTCAGACTTCTATTGAGGAATTTGAAGCAGAGTCAAATGAATTGAGAGGCTTAATATTCTTGTGAAAACAATGACTAAGAGTTGAAAGATTTTTATTGACCCCAGTTTAACTTATAAATTTATTTTTATTCTACTCAACACAAGAACTATATTTGGGGAGGAGTTTGAAACTGCTAAATGTAGTTTATTTAAAAAGATAACTCTCCATGAGGCACTAATTTTCAATCCTCATTAAGTCAGATATAGCAGTATATGATAAAATTATCAGTGTGGTACTGGTTCAGAAACAGAATAACTGTTGATGAATGGATGAATGGAAAGATAAGAGTTGATGCTGATTGCTTATCAAGTGATAAAGTATATGTAATATAACTCAGAGAAACAACCCTTTTCAAAAACAAGATGGGAAAGTTGATCTGTCTTGCAAAAAAAATTGGAACACTAGCATATACGGTTAATAAAGATTAACCCTGAATAGATAAAAATACTCAAAAATGATAATAAACCATTCATGATATTCAAAGATAGCTTTTACTGTTGCAAGATTAAAACTTCAAACCTTCAAAGCAAAAAAGTACTGGAGGTAGCTCAGTGGGTACAAGTGTCTTCTGTACAAGTGTGAGGATCTGAGTTTAGACTTCCAGAATGGAAGTAAAGAAAGACACAGAGTAGCATATGTCCATCATCCCAGCACACCTCAAGAGAGGGAGACGGATAGCAGAAGCAGGAGAATAAATCCCTGAGAGTTTCTGCCAGCCAGCCTGGTGCAAATAGCAGCAAACAAGACAGATTATCTCAAACAATGTGGAACATGTGGCTGTGCTCTAGCATCCACACATGTGCCCTGCTAACTATGTACACACACACATACGATAGAGAGAGAGAGAGAGAGAGAGAGAGAGAGAGAGAAATTAGTGAAAGAATTTAGTAACAAACTTTTCATGTAATAAGAGTAACTAATTCAAGTTTGTTCCTGAAAAGCTGAAAAGGAGCTTGGTAAGAGGTTATTATGTAGTATTTGTTTGAAAAACACTTGAGAAAGGCAAGGGAAAGAAACAGCAAGGAGAAGCCATGCCATGGATGAGCCAGGCCCAAATACCTTTGTACCAGGAGCTTCCAGATGCAGAAATCTCTAGAGTGTGTACATGGGAAGAACATGTTTATTTCCTAGGCAAGAGATTTCCTAAGGAGGGATGATGACCACAGGTTTTCTCCAAGTATCATCCCTCGTCTCTGGGAATAAGCCCCTTGGCCTTGAACATAGACCTGAGTCCAAAGTAACACAGCTCATCTCAGTTGCTAGACTGAGATTAATGTGGTAGCCTGAAATTAAATGCTTACAATTGGTAAATGCTGAAAATTCACCTAGTAGCTTACTTAAAACTAGTAAAGATAACCAAAGAAGGGAAATTACAGAGGATAAACAAAAATAATAAGCATATAAAGTAACATGACTTCATTACCAATGAGAAAAACATAAGGACATCCATTAAGGATACAGAGCCCAGGATTGCTTACTGAAGTAAAGAACTATAATGATTCTGACATTAAAAACTAATACACAAGTAGATAGTATATGTTTCTTCCTTATAATAGAATAATTCCAGGGGAAAGAAGCAAATTAGTTGTATATAAAGGAAAGATAATATGGAATTATGCAATGCTGACTATAAAATATTAGGAACCAAGATTTCCATCATTGATGCCACTGATGAAGTTAACAAAATATAAAACAGCAATCTTTTTATGGGCCTTGAGTAGAGTCACATCCAAAGAAACACATGTAAAATATTCTTGGATGTGGAAATTGAAAAGTTAGAATGAGACTATTCTTCCACTGTAAGAAATGTGAATTAATATATACAATGCAACTCTTTACAGGCATCAGATGACAACAGGTTGAGGCCTACAACCTTAAGTAGAGGAGAAGGGTGTCAAATGAGCTGCACATTCGCTCATCCTTTCATTTTGTAGCTTTTCCAAAGTCTGCGGCATGAGGCAATAGAATATAAACAATAGAAGCCTTGCTTGGCAAAGGAAATGAAAATTCAACTGGAGAATTGCTGAAATGCTGAGAGTGTGGGAGAAACAACATGGTAGAGAAGAAGTCAGCACAAGAGGCCACTAATGTTAAGAATTGTTCCCCAGGTTCTTGGTCAACTTTTAAGCTACTCAAGTACACAATGAGGCCATGAGGAGTGGAAAAAGCCCAATGGCTAGCAGGCTGAGAGATTAAAAAAAGACTTCAGGAGTGGAACCCTGACATGGAGATTAAGATTAGGCTTAGGCAACAAGAATCAAAGAGGGGGGCTGATACATCCAATTAAAATCACAAGACTGATGAGGACTCTGCCCTAGGAAAAATGGGTGTATGTTTCAATAACATGCACAAAGTAAAATCTAAGGCCAAAGATCCCAAGGATCCACAGAAACTATCTTAAAATAAAACTTGCATTTTGAGATATTCTTAAAAAGTTACAGCTTCCACATAAATTATACACAATGCCCAGATATGCAAAGAAGCAGGTAAAGATAGTCAATAGATGTACATCTCAAGATTGTCCATGTATGGGAGTTGTCAGATAAGACTTTTGAGATAATATGGAGAACAAAATAGAAAAGAAATATTAAAAATATAAAGTAGCTTGTACTTTTAAATACATGCTTACACTTTTTATAATGCTTAATTAATTCAACAGTCTCATCAGAATAAATGATTAACAACCAAGGGAAAGGACATGCAATAAATATCTTAGAGTGTATATATATGAATTAAATAGGCATGAAGGAAAAATAAATTTTATAGAAAGAAATGGAAAATAAAGATACTATGTAATATATTAAGAATACATGCAAAACCAGAAGTATAGTCAATTCAGTTTTGTATATTAGAGAGAGGAAAGAGGGAAAGAGAATCTGAGCATTTGTTGAATGCTAGGCTTTTAAACTGATAAAAGAGATCATCTTTTGATATAGTCTGAATGGTTTTCTTAAGCAATAGAGGGTCATAATTTCCCTCCTCAAGATAAATCCTTTGTTTCTTTTCCCTAGTGTGGCAGCTACGTGAGAAAACAGAACTTATGCGATTTATGGAGGAAACAATGGCTCCGACAAAACCCAGCTCTGGGAGGAAATGTCAGTGGCAGTCAGTCACTTAGTATGTTATGGTCAGGTCACCAGCTTCTAGGACTACATATCATTGCAGGACTGTTGGCTCAAATGAGACTTGGTCTTTTACAGAGATGTATTCTCTTTTTTTAAAACTCAAGGAACTTGTTAAAAACTCACAGTAGCTCTTCAACTATAGGGAGCCCTATCTTCATTAGCTCTGCTGAATCTCAAAACCCAAATTGTTGAACCCCCTAAAGCTCGGAATTCCAAAAGTCTGGATGTTCCTGAAGTGGCATGAGGTATATCACGAAACTTCTGATAATGGTTGCACTAGAATATATACTATAATTCCCATTTTCTTTTCAAGTCAACTATCATGACTATTGGTATACTTTTATAGTCTATGCATTGTCAAGGTGATCAGTTTGTCTATACTCTGCACTGCAACGAAGAGCAGGACAGTTAACTTATCTTTGAAGGGTCATGATTACTTCAGCTGCTATCGTGTCACTTTATTGATAAGAATTGGGTAAAGAGTTTACCTGAAAGATCAGTAGTCCTTTGACAAAGACCAAAGTCTGTGCTAAGCTACTGTTACTTAAAAAAGTGGTAACCTCAATAACAGCTTTTGTAGAAGATCTCAGCAAAGTAGTATGGGAGAATGTAGTGTCATTTCCAGATCATCTCATTCCGAGGCTCGTATGAGTTCCTCTGTTCAGTCAGTTTTCCCACATTCAACCTATGTTTCAATCCTTGCAGTTTGATCTTTACACTCTCTTTTCTCAGTTTCTTCTTGAGTGATATCGTTAGATATTAGTCAGGTCTGTCCATTCCTCTGCTGCATGAGTTATTTCCTTATATAAATGAATTATACCACAATCATAGGTTGTACTGAGGCATAACTCCAGCCACTGACTACAGTCAATGGAAGGAGGTATTCAGAAGACTAAGGGAAGTATTATACTGAGACACACTTGCCTTAGATTTCATCAATGCTTAATATTTTGTGGCTAGAATTAGCAATATCCCAAATCAGGCTTTACTCTGGTTAGACAAACTGTGGCCATTGGGTCAATAATGAGTGGCATTATTGTTTTGGCAATGACCAAATACTTTCTAATAGGATTTCAGCCCACTGCATTGGAAACAAAACATATCTGATTCTAGAAATCTGGTAAAAAATCTATAGGTTGGGTGTAGAGGGAGCACTACTAATAATGTTATGATAAATGGATATATTACCAAATAGTCTTCTGAAAAAGTTCCTGTCCTTAGACTGATCTCAGCCTTAACCAGGGAAGCTTCTTTTTCAAATGGGTAAAGCTTAATAAAGTGGTAAGTGGAAAACATTGAAAGTAAGTTCCTAGTTGTTGCTAAGCCCTAAATTTATTATCACTATCTTCACTTTCTGGGCATAGGACCATTGTGGCAAAGGGGGTGGGAAGATTGTAAGAGCTCAAAGAGGAAGGAGTGCTGTGTGTGCTGACTTTTGGGTGTGACATGACTGATGTGATCATGAATACACAGCAGCTTTGGCTATCTGACACACACAGAAAGACAGGAATGTAAGAGGGCTATTGGAAAGAAGGAAGGGATCCACGTGAGTGGTAGCCCTAGTCTTCAGAAAACAAACCTGAAGGGAAATAAATAAGCAACATTCTTTATTTAGTTGGTTAACTCCTATTTATTAGGAGTCAGGAAAAATAGGAACAAAGAGAGGAAGCAAGCCAATACAGGATTTCTGTCACTTTGGCTAATAATTATTACAGGTAAATGATATATAAATCATATACTTATAATAAGATATGTACGTGTGTGTGTTTCATCCATTTGGCATCTTTCTAAAGAAAATGAGTGAGATTTGGTACCCATTATCAAGAAATAAATTAAAGAAAATTTATCAAAATCCCTTCTCCCACTAATCAGCAATTCAGTACACTGAAAATTAATTCTCTTGTGTATCATGGTAGCACATGAATAAGAAAACCCAGAAGACAGTGTAAAATCTCATGATCCACCATCAACATGAAATTCTTAGGAAGCTTGAAGGAGGTAGATGGAATCGGCATGAGACAAGATACCATAAGCTGTGCCTGCAGAGAGTTGACTAGTTCTCTGCATAGTAACAGTTGACTGGAAGTGATCAGCCAGATATGGAGAGACAGATAAATCCAAATGAAACACAAATAATCAACCTTGCAAACAAACATACAAGTAACATTATGTAGATGCTACAGGATGTATGTACAAATACATATGTATTCACAAATACATATATGCATGCAATAACAATTAATGAAAAAGAGGCCATGGATTTTAAGGACAGCAGGGAGGGGTACATGGGAGGGCTTACAGGGAGGAAAGGGAAAGGAAATATGTATAATTTTAAAAAAAAGATTGCATTTATGAGAGGACATATGGTTGAAATGTTTGAAAATTAATTCTGATACCTTTTGCTTGTCATTCTGCTTCTACCAAATGTAGAAGCCAAATGTATACTAACTTCTCATTCACCTTAATTATTGTTTAATAATTTACAATCTATACTATACATTTTTTTCTGTTTTATTCAATTATAGTCTTAAAAAAGGAAAATATTTGAAATCTTGCTCTGGGCTTATTTCACATTCTTTAATAATGTTTTTGTTTATACAACTTTTTAGCTTTAAGTATATGAAGAATTATAAGTCTAACCCTATTTTATATAAAAAAGGAAATAAAATGTGTTTAGCTAACCCATCGGTATGCCCACAGATCTTCCATAGTTAATATAAGGCATGGAGGGTCGTTTAGAAGTGTAAGTTATTTTTATAATTAAATATAATCTTTTTTTCAGTGATACTCTATTATATTAATATTTATACAAAAATCAATTGTCTTTGCTATATTTGTTCATAGCTTCCATTTGTTACTTCTCAGTTTTAATTAATTTTGACCATTTGAATAATGCCTTTGAGTGAACTTCTCAGGGGTCCTTTGTCAGTGCCATGGTGTAGGAATGCTTGCACATCAAAAAATAAAGATAATTCAATTGCCACTCACATCCCATCTTGTCACCCAGAGAAACAAGAGAATTTGTCTGTTATCTCCTGATATTGGTATTACAGAACCTTTATTTCATTTATCTGGGTTTTTATTGCTTGGTTTATAGGCTAACATTACAGCCCAGGTTGGTCTGAAATTCATAGGACCTTTGCACTAGCCTCCCATGCTAAGACTGCAAGTGTGCCAAAAATATCACCTCTGAAAGTTTAGTTTTAAACGCATCTTCACATTCTCATGTTCTTTGGATTTTTTCAATCTTCTAATCAGCATTCATAATTTGTTCTGCAGATCTTAGCAAAACCTTTCTGTGTCTTTAATTCTTAACATCACAAAAAGTTTCTGGGGCCATCTGTTTTATGAAATATTATAATTAGATTTATTTGCACTAGATAGTCTAAAATATTTTATTCTGTACCTTATAATAATTTCAGAAAGTGTCTTAAGGTATAGGTTAGTTTCCATCAGAAAGACTTCTGCCAGCAGCTGAAATAGATGCAGAGGTCCAGAGTCAAACATTATGCAGAGCTCCAGAAAACTCACAGAAGAGGGGTCTGAGGCATTTCAGGGACCAGAGGGTTCAGTGACATCAGGAAAGCAGGCCCAATGGAGTAAACGGACCAGTGCTCTTGAGGTCGTCCAGAGCCTGAAGCAGAATATAGGGAATATCAAGGGTCTACTAGATATGGTATGTGGTTGTCTGTCTTGGGGTTCTTGCAGACCCTGCAGGCTTAGATTGTATGTGGAATTCTCTGATGCTTTTGCCTGCCTTTGGGACCCATTTCCTCCAGCTGGGATGCCTGGTCCACCCTCGATGTGGGGACTGGTGTCTGGCCTTGTGCCATTTGTTGCGCCATGTTTGAGCGGTGACCCTGTGAGGACTGCTCTTTTCTATGGGAAGAAGTGGGCAGGTGTCAGTGGCTAGGGGTGGGAAAGATATATGAGAGGGAGGATGGGGGAGCTGGGAGGAATGGAGGCAGGGTAGAAGGGGTGTTGATGTGTATTATACGAAGAAGAAAAATAAATTTTAAAAAAGTCTTACTCTGTTTTTAAGGTGTTCAATGTTGGTAACTGAACATGGACAGATTGTTCACTAACATTTAGATGATGGGACCAGAGGAGGATTTAAGGTACAAAACCTGTTCTAATGTTCTGGCTAATGGATCTCAGATGTCAAAACAATATACTTTTCTGAATGCAAATCCTATACTAATTCATATCTAATATAATCCAATATTACAGATTTATGTCTAATTTTAAGTCCTCTGTGAATTCGATTAGAATTAATTCCGTCTCATTTTGAACACATTATTGAATCCATTTTTCAAATACAATTCTCATCCGAGTGATTTGAGATGATTTGTGCTTTAGAAACATTTGTATGCAAGCTCGATAGGCTATCAAATTTATCTCATTGCGTGTGGCATCCAGACAAAATGAAAATCTCTCTAATTGTAAAGGAAAACACAGACTCTTACATATAAAACCTTTACACTAATTTGTTTGTCCCTAAAACATTTAGAAAGAAAGATGTGGAAATGCAATTGAGAGAACAATGAAATAGATGTTTTAAAAAGAAAAAAAATAAAGAAATGGAAGAGACAGCATGCTTTATTCATATGATACGTGCATAAATAAATGTATATTCTAGAAGTGTTTTATAGACATGTAGTTATAATATTCTGAAGGAGTAGAGCTGTCAAAATTAACTCTCTTATATCATGCCTGGAAATCTGATCTGTAAAGTAATTCTCTCCCTCCGTAAAACCTTCATTAGACCCTTACAGCTGTCTTGAATTGCAAAAATACCATGGTATTTGACTCACTTAAACTTTTCAGCTTTGAAATTGGTAGTTATATCCAGAGTGAGAGGAATAGAAACTCCAAGCTTAACCTACAACTGAAGCTCCTGTGCCTCTGTGACTCTCACACTCCAGAGGCAGAATGCAACTCAAAGCAAGGGTAGGAGAAAGATCCTGTTGTTCAAGTTCTCATTCTTTCCTCAGCTGTTAACTTTGGACTACACTGTGCTGCAGCTGGTGTAGAACCGAGAGGACCTGAAGGATTCTAGATCCCACAGCTTTTTGTGCCAGCTCCTGTCCATCAGTGTGGTCTCATCTAGCGGGAGTCAGAACTAACCCTCCATCCTTTGTAGAGTTTCAGTTCTCTGAGAGGCTCCTCAGAGAATCCTTTGCTGCACTCCTGGCCTCTTTGTCTCTGACAGCAGTTTGGGGATTAGCATTCTCTCCCAGTAGACTTTTCTGTTGAAAGTTGGCTTTCAGGCAATTTTGATGAGATAAAGTCCAATGAAGATGACTCTACGCCATATATGTGTATTGCATTACCTTCATGAATTTTGGTCCATTTCCAATTATAACTTATGTTACTTTTTAAAGAAGACCCGACTATGCTATTGAACAAGACTCTTTATATCATATGGATAAGTTGTCTACGATGGTAGACAATTTTACACAGCATCAATAGCTTCACACTGGTAGTTAATGCATTTATCCAGAACAAAGACACTGCAACTGTTCTCTACAGTAGTGTCCCTATTTATTTCTTTGCTTATGCCTCTGAATAAATATTCATTTATTTCAAGATTATGATTATAATGAATGGATTTTCCTCATGAAGTGATAGGGAAGATTATAATGAGATTGGGTCTCCTGATACTATTCATTTACTCAAACACATATCCAGAGCAACTATGAAACATCTAATCATAGCTCTAGCCACTGCCTCCTTCCAGTTTCTCAGATTGTGGTACATTATGTTTTCTAATGGAATCTACTTAAGATTGTTTCCCAAAATCAATATTATTCCTTTCAAAGCTCAGGTTAGAGAGAGACGATAAATCCTTTCCCATCAATATCAACATTTTATGTATAATAATGATTTGGATTATTTTGTGAAAAGCAAAGGGAATTGTGTTAATTAGAGATGTGGTCAGCTCAGGATCTGGAGACAAAAGCCAGTCTAAACTCAGGACTGATCTTTTTGAAAGAAGAGAAGAGATGAGACCACAGAGATAAAAGGAGAAGGCCATTTTTCTCCTGTTCCCTTGACCCTGGCTCCTTTACTGTGACACTAACTATGGTATTTTGTCTACAAATCTGTAGAATGAGAAACATCAAAAGGACTTTTTAAAATAATTTGCCTGTTGTCATGAGTTTACATGTATGATTTCCTTGGACTTGGCAATGAAAACAGAACAAAGCAAAAGCTCCTTAAAGTTGGATCACTGATGAGGGGGGACTGAAAACATACATACAAGTAACATAGAGGCCGATGTAAGAATTTATGTATGTATGTAAGAATTTATGTCCGTCTATCTGTCAGTCAGTCAGTCTGTCTGTCTGTCTATGCATGTAAAAACAATTTTAGAAAGAAGGCCATAAATTTGAAAGAGAGCAGGAAGGATACAAGGGAGGGACAGGAAAGGAGGAACAGGTAGGGGACATTATGTAATTATACTCTCAAAATATAAAAGAAGTGATTAAAATATTGAATCATTGGTAATTTTCACAACTCCCTTGGCACACCACTGATCTTTCCTCTCCTGCCTTCACATACAGGACTGTTTCCGGCTGGTGTCTAGTAGTTGAAAATCCACAGGTTCCAAGTGAAGAACCCATGTTCTGGAACATGTAACAAATGGATACGTCAAACATTAACTCAACCTGTCTAACCTAACATGAAATAAACAAGCCCTTAAAAAGATAAAAACATGATTTTTATGAATAGCTCTCTCCATGCTGATGCATTGAAATATACAAGGAAAATCTATTCTTTTAGTACACAGGAATGTTGAATTAAGAATTGTTACAGAAATTACTGTTTTTACTTATTTTCATAAAAATATTTTTCATCCAAAATGAACAAAATTTTTCATCCAAAGTGAACAATCATATTTAGTATTTCAATATTTTGAATGAAATGATGATAAACATTCTAATGAACACTGGCTTCTACACAGAATAGATGCATCATAGAAATGTTTTGAAGAGAAATGTCATATTAACTACACCATTATACAATTAACTAATATATTCAACAATTTCTTTGAGTAAATGCTGTTGTCAGGGCTGTATATCACATATGCACTATGGTGGACCATATAGGTGCTCTGATCAATGAATGCCACTTATAGTCAAGAGAAACTTTCTACAATGAAAGCAGACCTGCAAACTAGAAATTCTGAAGCAGTCTATCAGACGTCTGGGGCAATGGTTACACAACGAAGATGTAGGTCTATGAACATGGGAAGAAAGCCCTGCAGAGGAGGCATCCTAAAAGAAGCCGTGCTTGAGATTCAGTGAAGAGGTAAGTTGCACACAACTCATTAGGCAAGAATGAATAAAGGAGAGCAATCCTGAAAGGGAACACATAGAAGGTTCCAGAAGCGTGAAATAGTGCGCAAAGTATATCACAAGGGGTCATGGAGAGTTAACTCTGAACCGGGACCCGAAATATGGAAGGCCTTACAAGCTAAGGCATGGGGTGCTCCAACAGAGTGACTATATAAGTGAAAGATAAAAAATGATCTACCTTCTGACAGACTGCATTCCCTCCTTAGGACACAAATGCATCTTCCCCTCAGTTAGAGAGTCCCTCCTCCAGGCTGTTTCCAAATTCAAACTGTCACTCAGGCTCTGTTGTAAAACTCCCTGCTCAGGAGAGGCTTCCCTTCACCACTGACTAAAGTGCTATTGCTCTCCTAGCCATCTTCTAAACTTCACACTTCCCTTACGTGTAAAGCTTTTTGCACAGGAAAAATGCAAACGTAGAGTAAATGCCAGATTTACAACTTTATGTAACACACATGTCCTGGATTTCTTGTCTCTTCATTCTTGCAAATTATGCTGAGAAAATCATAGAAATTGCCAAGCAACATTTGGTGAAGACTCTGGGGGATAGTTAGCGGGCAACAAACCCCTTATTCTCTATTAAACATATTTTTTCACTAATATCCAAATATATATGACTAAAGCAGACGAGATCTTCTCAGAGATGTTTGCATGTCATTATCTCAAAGGGATAAATCTAGTGCAAAATTAGCAAGTAACTTGACAAAACAGTGAAATAGAATATAAAAGATCTTTCTGTTTAAAGCATACATCATATGTAAATCTTTCTACCCTTGCAGATAGACCTACAGTGGTCTCCAGAGAAACAAACAAGGAAATAAATTCCCATTAGTTCTATTAAGAATTGCATTTTTATTTACCATTTCCTGTAAATGTGGGAGTTTAGAGGAGCATTTACTCATGAATTAATATTCTTTCAAACATTTGGAGGTTATGAAGGGAAAATATGTTTATTATTTGTGATTCATAAAATATCTTAGTGAATCCTTGAACTTTGCATTCACACACATAAACTCTGTGCCTTTTGCCTCTTCAATTTTGATTCAAAAATTCCCAAATACCCATTTACTTCGAATGAGGGTGCTGTATCTTTCTTTTTCTCTTACCAACTGTACTTTTGACAAGCTAAATAAAAATTTAAATATAGCCCAACATAGGAGGGCTCAGTTTAAGTGTATTAAAAACATATCCTTGAAATTTATTTTTACTGAGGATTTTAGTTGGGGTAATTTACAAATTGAACATGGAACAGTGAGAGAAACTGAATCAGAGGGCATGTGATTCTTTCACAGCTGATGAGAGGAAAGTAGCAAGCCTAACTTGTGCAATCCTAGAAAGGTTATATATGGGGAATACTTGAATTTTCGAAATGAAACATTATTGGTTTTAAGCAGCAGAGTAGGGGCGTTGTGTTTGAGAATAGTGTTGAAGTGACCGAAGCAATGCTGGCATTCATTCCATACGTGATGCTGACAAAGATTCCCAGTGGGAAAGGAAGGCACTCTTGACCAATAGAAATGAATGTCATGACTTGTTCTCTACTATATTCTAGCTTTGTGTTATCTTTTTTTTTTCTCTTAATGTCAACTTTGTACCTAGACTTCAGGAAATTCATTTTTTTCTACTTCAGAAATTTGTAACAGGTTTGATTTTCACCTAAATTTGACTGACTTCCCTAAACAGAAATTTATAGAGAGATTCAATTGTCTTTTAAAATTTCTGATAATTTTCTTGACCTATGAGTTAGTAAAGGAAGTTTGAAGATTAAAATCCTATAAAGCAAGGCAATGATCCCCAGGTACACCAGGGTCAGTCTTATGCTATAATTTCTCTTGGAGAAATTTACCCTCCTTTCAACTTGAAGAATCATTCTCTTTGATAGATAATAGAAGACACAATTGTGCCAAATCTTCACCATGTTTCCATATTTGAATCATCTTACTTTTTAAACTCTTTAAAAATTTTAAATGTATTCATGTCATTTAATCTCACAGGTAATTTACTCTTCATGTTAACTGATAGTTATTTGTTCCTTTTATTCCTGCCAACATAGACTCCTTCATTCTCTCAGCATTTATGTGGAAGGCAAATAAAAGTCACAATCTCAAAGAAACTGTAGTTCAGAAGTCATGCTGGGACGGTATGAACATTAAATTGTTTAGTCCGGAAGAAATGTGATGAAAAGATCTGTATCACATGGTATGAGTTCAGTAGATAAATGCACTTTTAGCTGATTACATATAAATTAAAATACTTTCCAAATGATCTTTATTAAATCTAGAATTTCAAAGACCTCAAATCTGAGTAAATGATTGGGTCACAATGAATGCATACATTACATTAAATTACATGTAGTGCTTGGAAGATATATACTTATGTGCTATATAATACCCACATGCACATTTTAATATATTATATATTTACAGGAATACTACAAAATATACATATTTTGTGAGAAGCATAGGATACAGTCGTTAGTACTCATCATTCTGAGACATCTATGACCCTCAGAATTGTTAAAATTATTCCATATGAAATAATGCCTGGACATCTTTGAACAATATCAAAATTACGAAGATAATAATTACATTCTCATCACCTTCAAATGTTCACCAGAACTTATATTTTGCAATTATTTGACAAAGAAAACATAAATTTTTTAAAATTCTCAAAATACGTTTTTCCAAAGACAAGAAAACGTGTCTAACCATAACAATTTCAAAATCTGGTGTGTTCAATTCCTTCCCACAGTTTACTTAGGCCTACATATTTCTTCACTGTTGAAGGATGTAGAGTCCCCAGCACCCATGTAGATAATGGTAGGCCACAGTGGTCTGTCTGTAATCCAAGCACTTGGGAGGTAAAGACCAGAGATCCCTGGAGCAAGCTAGAAAGACTAGCTGAATCAGTAAGTTCTAGGTTCTGTTGAGAGACTATACGAGGTGAAAAGAAATCAAGGATCTAACATCAACTTCTTGATTCCACACTCATATGCATACACATGCAAGAATGTCTACCCATACACGTCAACACAAAACTGCGTAAGAATGAAAGAAAAAGATTAAAAATTAGGCTAGATTAAAATGAAGATCATCAACAATGTATCAATCAATTCATAGGATTCTTACTTTTTAAGCTTGGAAAAGTAACTGATAGGAACCTAAAGTCATATATTGAGAAGACATATAGATAAAATGTGAGAGACATAAAGACACACGTTTGTAAAGCTTAGGTAAATATAATATTAAACAAACATGACCAGAAAATTAAACACAAGCAAATTTGACAGTTTTTTGTACCTGTGAGCACTTTATTATAAGATAATTTTTAAAAGATTTAGAATTCACATAGTGCAAAGTGGGAAACTGGACTATTTTGTTTAAATTTTAAAGAATGGAGGAGTGAAAAAGAGAACAGACAAAGCTATTTGATGTCACAAAATCCAAGCACCTAAAATTTTTGAAGTCTTTAAAAATGCCAACTAAGAAATGACTATAAATAAATTTTAAAAAAAAAACACAGTTTTTTTTTTTATTTTGGCAGACTGTGATCTGATGATAGAAGACTAACAATCTCCAAATGAATAAAGAGAAGGAGAATTTAAAAGGCCAAGTCAGATACTGATGCTCAAACAAGAAGTTCTTCTAGAAATTTCTAGCAACCAAAATTATCTAAGACTCTCACCAATTTAGTATCTTTTCCTTTTAGTCAGAGTTTGCTATTCTATTTTTTTTTTCCTCTGTTGGATAAAGTCAGAACTTTAAAGCATTTACTACACATTTATTCTCTACAGTTCAAACTCTCTCCAGACTTGAGTTTTCTAGTCATCATTTTTTTTTGTTATTGTTTTTGTTTGTTTGTTTGGTTGGTTTGGTTTCTCAAGTGCTAGGATTAAAAGCATGTGCTGCCACCACCCAGCTTAGTTCCTGGATTTAGATGGGGCACAGCCAGGGAATTACTGGACTGGGGCAACGATGACTCTGCTAATGTACACATCAACTCACGGCACATGGAGTTACAGTAAAAAAGACTTGCATTGTATCAAGCCAGGAAGAATTTCAAGTGAATGAGAGACAGCAGGCCCCTAAACCCAACCTGTGGTGGAGGAGTTATTGACAGTGATGTTTTCTCAGAGATGTTATTGCCTTTGGAGACATAGCTGCTATTAGGTCATCCATGCCACAGCTGATGGCCCCATACTCACGAACATATATAGAACTAATTGAACTTGGAAGTTATCAATGAAAATAAAACAAGAACATGAAGTTGAAAGGGAGTCATAGTTGGGGGTCTTAGGGCAGTTGGAGGGAGTATTAATGGATATGATCAAAACACATAGAAAAAATGTATGAAATCTCCAAGGAACAAATTTTAAAATCATTATCAAGAACACTATCAAGCATTCATGGCTGATCCTCTTGTAGCACAATTTAGGCAAAGCCTGGAAGGAAAAAGTTCTAGTCTATAATTGTACAAACGTGAACCAACTGTAGGATGAAACGTGAACTCTCTCCCCAAACTCTTCTATGTATTTTTAATAGTATATAATGTCTAGTGTTACATAGAAAGTAATAGTGCACATAGAATGCCGGGTTATGAAATGCTTTCTTGATATACATGTAAAATCCAAAAATGGTAAAGAAAGCAAAGGATAAATAAGAAAATATGCAGGACTCCAGAACTGAGAGCAATCAAATTATTGGAAAGTTTGCACTTGTGGGATCACAAAATGGTAGGGATTTTTGTAGTATTGGTCATAGAGCAAATGTAAGACTTAAAACTATTTGTTTTCATCCTTAAAAAAATTAGTCTGCTTAAAAACCAACCAATCGACAAACAATGTAGTTACTTGAAGATAATAAATCTGATGCAAAATGTTATGACCCTCTCTCTCACAGGAAATCTAAACATCTCCAGAGTAAATGCAATTCTTCCTTATAAAAAAAGCATATTCACACTTTATATGCTGCTTAGAGTAGCCTTGTCATTTATATTCCACCATATTTTTACAAGTGACAACAAGCTCTGAAAGGCTAAGTAACTTGGTGAAGGTCGCACAGCAAAAAGCATATTTCAAATCCTAAATACCAAGATTGAGATTTTTCACACAGTTCATTTTAATTCTGTATGAGTTGAAGTCTAGTTAGAAGACCAACATACATACTGTGATTAGAAGAGAGAAAATTCAATAAAGAAATATTAAGAAGTTCCATCTCATGGAGTGGCCTTTTGTCAAATCAGCATTTGCAGACTGGACAGGACTGTAGATCCTCTTTTGATAGCCTGAAGAATACCTTTCTATTGAAAGTAGTACCTATCTACTGAAGATGTACCTATTGAAGAGTACCTATCTACTGAAGATGCTAAAAGGAAGAGCTGAAGGTTCTAAGTAGGCACCAGTTTGACTTCTCTATGGGCAATGAGTTGTGTGGGTATTATCTTCAGAAATGGGGCCTTGCTATCAGTTTATAGAGAACAACCGGTTTTCTTGGCTACATCCTGGGTTGTCTGGGGATTTCCATGGGACTTCTTTGGCCAAGAACTCAACTGGATACAACCCAGTTCCAGTACTGGAAGCTTCCTTTGGTAACAAAAGATGGCCAGTTGAGATTCTGTCTCCTCCATATTTGGAGACTTTATTAGGATCACCTCCAAATATTTTAGGAAGTTTCCATTGCATTAGGTTTCTACCATGCCTCAAATGTCACTCAGTTCTGTCTTTCCCCACATGGCTTCCCTCAACACGCCCTCCCCCTCTGATCCCCCTTCCCCTCTGCTCCTCCCATTCCAGTCCCTCCATTTACATAGTCCACCTGTAAAATCTATCCTGTGTTCTATTTTCCCCTCCCAGGGAGATCTATGTTCCCCTTAGTCCCTTCCTCTATAGCTAACCTTTCTGGGTCTACAGATTATAGCTTGATTACCACCCACTTAATGGCTAATATCTTCATATAAGCAAATAAGTATCATCTTTTTTGGTCTGAGTATGAGAAGAGAGTAATAAGAATGCATTATATACATGTATGGAACTTGTAATTTGATAAGTGAAATTAATAGAAAGTAACTAAATGAATAGGTCTCTATGTCCAAATTCAAATTGAAGAGATGTAACATTTGTTGCAGAAACAAAGAAACTTGAAATGGTTATCTTGATGCGAAGAAACATTTGACAAAATCGTAAATCTATTCTTACTAAAAATTCTTAGTTAAGTGGGGGGCAGTCACTCAAATTTTAGCAAACAACTTTTCTTATGCTCCTATAAATAGGAGATGTAAAAAAAAATCATTTTGGCACTTTTCTGTACAACTCACTGGAGAAGCATAAGCCAGAAATTAAAAGAGGGTATTCACCTAACCTACACCAGGTTTACTTATGTAGCAGCCTAGCTTGGAGCATTCTCTGGGCCACTGCTGCAGAAAACTGTATTAGCCCATCATGCTGCATAAGTGTTTTATTTGTTTTTTGTTATTTTTTGAGACTGTAATTACACTCCTCCCTTCCCTTTTCTCCCTCTAAACCCTCACATAACCCCCCTTGCTCTTCTTCAAACTCATGCTTTCCTTTGTACTAAATATGACATGTTCAGTGTGAAAGATAAAGAAGTACCGAAGGTGTTTGGGATGCAGCTCAGTGTACATGCAGCACTTACCTAGCATGTACAAATTTGATTCTTAGCATCAATATATATATGGGTATATGTGTGTGCGTGTATACCTGATGTACATGATACATATATCAGTACTTCAATGAATGTAGAACATATATATAGTACTGTGTGTATGTGTGTGTGTGTGTGTATATGTTCATGTGTAGTAAATAAAAGAAGAATAGAGGAAAAAAAAGATCTCTAAAGCACACAGAAATAACCACTATAAGAAGCAACCACTACCTAAGGGCTAAAGGCTATGCCTTTGCCCCCACCTCTTACCCTGACAAGGCAGAAAGTCACATAGTTAGACCTCATTGATGATGATATGCCCACAACTCACTTAACTGTCAAGAACCTTGCTAGGATGTCACACAGTTGGTGGCAGCACACCAGCTACACTGCCAGGAAAAACTTGCAAGAAAGCAACAGACAGGCCAGAGAGACATGGTAGGAGGCTACACTGTGGAATCAGAAAAGACTACTGAAGGGTGTGTTCCGTTGCTTTCTTCACACCTCTGTCTAGAAAGTCAACCACAGACCCCGCCACAGAGCTACCAGAAAGGCACCTGAACTGCTCTAACACCTTCTGCCGACGGAGCCTAACATGAACTGATGATAACTGTCGTCCTTAGCTTTCCACTGCTGTGACAGAGCACTCTGACACAATGCAACTTGGGGAGGAAAGAGTTTATTTCCTCTTCCAGTTCACCCTTGAGGAAAGTTAGGGCAGAAACTCAAGACAGGAACCAACGAAAAGGTCCCAGGGGCTCACCGCTTATTGCTTTGCTCTCCCCAACTGGTTCAACCTGATTTCTTATCCCACCCAGGACCACCTGCCCAGGGTGGTACTGAGCCCAGTGGGCTGGGCTCTCTTACCCTCCCACATCAATTATTAATCAAACCTGGCCTACAGACTTGCCCATAGGCAACCTGAACAAGGCATTTTCTCAATTGCAGTTATTCTTCCCAGAACAACCTAACTTGTGTCAAGTTGACTAAGAGAGAAATGTTTAGAGATTTTGTTTCTACCATCAGAATTCAAGGCAAGACTAGGTGGATAGTGCGCTGAAGAGTACAGTACTGACATGGAGCTCCATGGCTCTTCAAGGTAAGGAGGTGTGATCGAGCTTCTCACTGGAAACACCTGCTTCATCTTGCTTCTGTTCTCGCACAGAAGGAGCAGATTCAAATTTACATTCCCACTATTCTGAGTGCTGGCATAACACACACTAAGTATCCTGGGTAGGAGGGATGAGTTCCGTGCAGTGACAGAGAGGCATGAAGACAAGCTAGGGGGTTCTGAATGGAAGGAACTATAGTCACATCGGCTAGAGGCACAGCCTTGTAAAACTCCATCTCCAAGGACCTCATTTCCCTGCACCTGTAAAGAGAAACATACAATGTAAACATAACAGAAGAGCACCTGATACACAATTACAACATTAACATTAGCATACACTTTGATGGTGATTTGTAACTGGCAGGAAGACAAATGCAAATTCTGTTCACAGTTTCCAATTAGCATGGTGCTTTATAACCCAAACCTGGGTTCTCAGCCTTTCAACAGAAATCTTGCTGACTCCTCAGCACTCCTATAGCCCAAGGACTGCATAACTCCCACCTGTCAGTCAGCTGAATATCCATTTTCTCAAGGGAACCCCCCCACACACACACACACAAAGCTAAGCAAATCTATCTTTATTAAAGATCTTCAGTCCCAACCCAATTTGCTCTCCTCTCCACCAAAAAGGAAAAGTAACTGGTGTGTGTGTGTGTGTGTGTAGAAAACTGCTATTCAAAGCAAACTGACCCTAGCCAGGCAATCACTTTACTTTACATGCCTTATCTGATTTTCTCCTTTCTGCACCATGGCCCAATTAGCATCCTTAACCCTATTTCAAAGGAAGCAAACCAAGAAAGGTTGAACAGCTTCCTAAGTACTGCACTCCGGAAAAGCAGCACAGTCTGGATGCAAACCTGTCTCTTCCTTTTGGGACGTCTGAGCCTTTTGAACTGCACACATCTCCCACACACTCTATCCTAGACATCAAGAATCTCAACTGCTGATAATTTCCATGTTCTAATTTACAAAGATGAGTGGGTGAGTGACTCCCCCCACACCCTCCTTTTTTTTCTGTCTGAAACATATTATTTCAAAGTAAAGCAAATGAAATGTAAGCTACAGGAACTTAAAAAGAACACTCATTGTTTCACAGGGGGAACTCAGCAGCCCTCAGAGCCCTGTGCCCTGCTGACCTGTCCTCCAGGCTGTAAATTTAGAGAAGGGAAAGGGGAAGGCGGGTCACAGTGAGCTGAGTCCGCGCCCCACCAAGACCCTTCTAGCCTTTCCTGTAGCTGAGAGTTGCTTGTCAGATTGTCTTAATTAAGGTTTAGTCCCCAGGTACAAGATTCACTCCTGTCCGGATTAAACCGAACTATATATCTAACTTCTCACTCCTGCTGTCTCCTCAGTCCCTCCCCCTACCGCCCCGCTTCCAACCAAGGGCAGGTGCAGTCTACCCGGTCTCCACTCCACCCTCTTAAGTTTCTTCCCCAGGGGGAATCCATGGCCTTGGTCTGAGGATGCTATTCACCTTATTCCTGCAGCCGGGACGGCCGGGCTCCTTCTTCTAAGTTCGCCTAGTCGGGGGAGGACGTCTGAGAACTTTGCGAGGGATGTAAGACTGTAAAAGTGAGGCGAGCCTCTCTCAACAGTTACTCTCTCTCCAGCGTCTCTGGCCCTCTGGCAGTCCCATGCCAGGGCCCCGAACTCCAGCTTCCCCGCGGCGGGACGGAGCCCGTGCAGGCTGGCGGGGACCCAGACGGGCCACCAGGGCACAGGACACCCGACTCCAGGCACCGGGGTCGCCATCAGGTCCTTGGATTTCGGCTGCCTCCGGCAAGGGAGGCTGAGGCAGGTCCTCCCCGGGCTCGCGGGCCTCCTGGCCGGCCTGCCCACGCCGGGCCTCGGCTCCCCTCCTCCCGGGCTCCCGCCTCCTCCCGCAGGCTGCGGGGCGGCCCGGGGCCTGCCTCTCTCTCCGCCTTCACTACCGGGTCAAGCCGCGGAGGGCGGGAGCCGGCGGCGAAGCCCTCCCCGGCGCTCCCCTCTGCCTCCTCCCTCGGCTCGCAGCATCATGCCAGTACGGTACAACTAGTACACACGCGCACACACGCACACACACACACACACACACACAGGCACACACACGCACTCCCTGCCGCGGCTGCCATGGATATGGGCTAGCCACGCGGAGGCCGGCGAGCGCGCGCGCGCCCCCCGCTCGCAGCGCGCAGGAGTGGCCCGCGGCATCCCTACCCTCCTCCCCGCCCCCACGCCGCCCGCTCGCCAGCTCGGCCACCGCTCGCGCCGGCTCGGCCGCCGCCGCCAACGCAGACGCCGCCACCGCTCCCTCCGCTGCGGGGCCAAAGCCTTGAGTGTCATTCAAGGGACAGCACAACCTCCCCGCAACCCCCTAAGCTCTCCCACCTCTGCCCAGCGGTCCCTCGCATCCCCCCCTCCCTCCCCTTCCTCCGCCACACTCCATCCAAAGAAGAGGGAAAGCTCCGGAGCAGTGGGGGAGAAAGGCAAAGTCTGCCACCCTCGTCCCTCGGCCCCGTGGCTCCTCCATCCTCATTCTGACTCCCAAGCCCTCCTCCCCAAAGGACCCTCGGGAACTGAGGCGGCTCACCCTACTGCCATGTCCAAAAGCTTGAAAAAGAAAAGCCACTGGACTAGCAAAGTCCACGAGAGTGTCATTGGCAGGAACCCGGAGGGCCAGCTGGGCTTTGAACTGAAGGGGGGCGCCGAGAACGGACAGTTCCCCTACCTGGGGGAGGTGAAGCCGGGCAAGGTGGCCTATGAAAGCGGCAGCAAGTTGGTGTCCGAGGAGCTGCTGCTGGAGGTGAACGAGACCCCCGTGGCGGGGGCTCACCATCAGGGACGTTCTGGCCGTGATCAAACACTGCAAGGACCCCCTCCGGCTCAAGTGTGTCAAACAAGGTGAGCGCAGCCTGTTCGGTGCCTTGCCAGGCGGTGGGACCCCCTTCGTGGAGGGAGTAACCGGAGGGTGGGCGCGCGTGTTGGGAGCTTGTTTGTTGCGCCACTGCGGGGTGGGGTCCGGAGAGCACTGTTAACTGTGAAGGGAACACGAGTGGGGACCAGGGCGAGGGGCTGGTCTCGGGATAAGCCAGGTGGCAGTGTGGCAGGCAACTTAGTTTTCAGTAGTTGGACCCTCCCCCTTTAAGGTGCTTGGCCTTGTCTGACCTCCTCTTGAGCGCCAGGGCCAAATAGAATGTGCGTCAGTGGCATCGCCCACAGTGGATATAGAGCTTTCGGGGAAGGGGGGCGGGGGAGAGGATGGAGCAACTTGAGGTGCAGAGATGTCAGTAGAGGGACTGGAAGAAGCTCTGAGCCCTGGGGCAAGGGGAGAAAGCTGGGAATATATCCAAAGCTGGTCTGGAGACTCGCTGGTCCCCAGCAGTCCCTAGGGATTTCTGAGCCACTGGCTAGTGAGGATGGAAAGGGACAAATTGGTTTGGACGCTTTGACCAGTGTTCAGTAACTTTTTCTCTGCTTCTCTCCCCGGTCCTCGCCTCCCCCACCCCCCCACACCCATGGTCCTGTCATGTGGGCACCATGAGTCACGTGCAGACTGACTAACCCTAGAGATCACCCCTAGCCAGCAGGCAAGAGAAGACACAGAGCTTAAGAAGCTGGAAGCTGGGGAACGCTTTCTATATTGAAAGAGGGGCACATTGCAGTATTAGAAGGGCTCTCAAAAGTATTCCTCATTGACTGGGATTCCCTCATTGACTGGGATTCCTCTGTGGTTGGGCTCTCCCCTAGCTCCAGACCTGGGGGCGTGTTTGTGGCACGGAGGTGGATGCAGAAGCAAGCTGCTTGCAGCCTAGGCTGGCTCTATTCTGAACTGGCTTTGATGAGCCTCTTTCAGCGGCTGTGGTGTGGATTTAGAGCGATTGGAATCTTGGGAAACTCTCCACTGTGTTTGCTTGAAAGAAAATTGTGATCTTGAGGGAGGAAAGATTGAGATAAAAGTTTGATTAGAAGACACCTTTAACAAAAATGCAGTGCACCTTTGTTTTCCACCTGTGGTGATGCAGTTTCCAGTGTGGCATGGGGGGACATAGGTGTCTCGTGCATCAGCATTGCTGGTATGACTGTTTGTTGTCTGTTGTTACTTTGTCCCTGACCCAGTGTTGAAATTCGGAGTATCACTGGATTCTGAACTCAATGCTGCAATCCATTGTGGAGAAACACTAGCAAGCAATTTTTTAGCATGAAATTAATCTGCAAAACTTGTTTCAGAGTAGTCAAGAGAGAAACAAGGTTCATAAACTTCTCTAAATCTAAGTTGTCACAGAAGAAAACATTTTCACTAGACATTTTAGACCGTCTAATGTAAACATGCAGTACTGTATGGAATGGAAGAAGATGACATGGATATTAGAGTTTCCTGGAGTATTTTCCTATTGTGGCATACTTTGAACTCAAATTCAGAGAGCAATGCTAACGTATTTTATGTTGGTGATACTGCGTAGTAGCAATAGACGCCAATACGAAGTTCAAGTTTAGGGTCCAGGGAATCTACCACAATTAACCAATGACCATGATTTGCTGGTAACAATATTGGTGTTTGGAAATGGAAGGCAGCTACATAAGTAAATACTTTTTAAACATTTATTTGCTTGCTTATATGTGTATGGCTTATGTTTGTGTGGGTGGATATGCCCACTATGTGCATGTAGAAGTTAGAGAACATCCTCTTGGGGATCAGTTCACCCCTATTGCTCTGTGGGTCACAGAGATGGGAATTAATGTTGGTGTCGAGTTCCTATATATGAGAGCAATCTCACAAGCCCAAGTCAATACATTTTCATGTTGCATTAATTATGTCCTTCTAAAGAGTGATGGTTCTATTATGGTGCCTACTGATCACCTCTTTTTAAAGGCTGCATTTTATTCTGATACCTATATCTTGAGATAGAATTTGGGCAACTTTAATACTTATAAACAATAAGTGTGCCTCAATACAAAAACGAAGAGATTATCTAGTATTATAAATTTAGTGGAGATACAGAAAGACATTGGAAAAGTAAAGGCATAAAACTTGTGCAAATTGAGAATCAAGATAAGAAAAGGGATCCTGACTATTCTGTGATGGTCAACAGGATAAAACTAGGGTCAATTTGGGAATTGTTCACCTTGGGGAACCTTTATCTCTAACAGAGCAAAGCTGCGAGGAATGTGAGCTGAGTTTTCCCTTATTCTGACCCTTGAGGAAGAACAGGAGACCCACAGGAAATTATTCCTGTCTGGCCATGATTTGAGCTAAAGTTGATCATAATCATTCAGCTTCTGTGTTAGTCTTTGTTTGGAAAATTCAGCTTTTCAGATTCAGGGAGCTTGTTCTTATGAAGTGAGATGTTTAGATGAAAATATTCTCACAGTTAACCTTTAGCCTGATGGCCTCCAGGTATCCAGTAATAGACACTGTGTAATGATTTATCTACTGAGTTACAACTGACAGAAATAAATAAATAGTTTTGGAGAAATATATACTCTTCTCGTATATTTCTTTAAGTGTAGTGATTTATGTATATTCTCTTATGAAATTCATCTTTAATCTGTTGCGGTTAGACTTATTCAATTGTAATTATAAATAAGGTGAAAACTGTCGAACATTAAATATAGTGCCTATGTTTCTTGGGTTTCGATAGGGTTTGTTCTTACTTTAGAATTGGGTGGAAACTCATGGCTCAGTAATTATATTTCTGGAGAGAAACAAGAGAAAGAAGAAAGCATAATGTAGCCAGAGAACTTAAACATGGCTTGCTTAGGACTTGAATCTTTTAAAAATATTGAGATTTATTTTTAAAGATTTAGTCAAATCTTTAACTATGATTGGACATGATACAGAAACTACATGCATAATTATAGCAAAACTAGAGGACATTTTGGACAGAAATGGGAGATATGAATAATAAAAGCACCAGTAAAATATACCCCAGGTCAATTACAATATTACCCAACTTTACTTACTTTTGGGTTAATTTTATATTATATTCATCACAATTTTAAGTTATCCTAATAAAAAAAGTGCAAAATTAATGTTTAAGGGATACTAATGAAGACAGGTGTTACAGTTTTTCTGAACTCCTAAATGCCTTCAAACCCATTAAAAAAACTTTTAACAAAATTCAGAAGATTTCTCTTTTTATTTCATCATCTTTTAACCTACGGAATAAACTCTGTATGAATATTGCCATTTACATGTATTGATGAGATCCTGTCGATTTTGTAAACCATTCTTTTTGTTTATAATAAACTTTTCCTACAAAGGGATTTAACTTTTCTTACCAAGTAAGCATTGCTTCTTTGTTCTGTCTTTCTCGTGGAGCCCTGTGAAGAGAGCTGCTTGAGTGATTCTGGGATATAAATTGAAGTGTTAAAGGTTCCTTTCTTTGTCTTTTCTTCCTTTTAACTTTGCTGCTAAAGTTCACAGCAGCCAGTTACACACACCATCATGCTCGTGTCCTACATTCCTTGGTCTGTGGCTCCTCATGCCTCTCAGACCATGCAGGGGACCTACACAGCCTGGATATATTTTACCATTTAATATCTCACAATGGAAAATAAAAGGCAAAAAGTTTTATAATTCTTAGCGTGTGGAAGATGGGTCAATAAAAGCCTTTGAACTTCCCCCCTTGTCTCTCTCTCCCTCTCTGTCTCTCTCTGTCTCTCTGTCTCTCTCTCTGTCTCTCAATCTCTCTCAATCTCTCTCCTACTGCTTCTATAAAAGACGCTTTCAAAGAGAAGTAGATTCACATTTATTAAGAGTCACACTTTCTTCTTCATGAACTTTAGGCTAATATCATGTGTTAAATTTCCACGATGCCTTTAATTTTAGAAAGTGAAATCCAAAGTATGTCAATTTTTCTTGCCAGTAAAAATTGATTTTATTCCATAGAATATGAGTTATAGGGTTTTTTTTTATTGAAACAAGATAAAATTGCTTTACTATACTGATCTGTTTAATATTTTTTCTAGTCATCCCAGAGCCTTCTATATGCTTAAGAACTGACCTGTTATTGAGCTGTAGCTATGTCTTGATTGTAACTATTTTAGAAGGATATTGAGACAATTCTACTTAAGCAGAATTTATGAAGGATGCCATTGTATTTTTTTACTGACTGCAGTCAGTTTTTCACTATTTAAATGGCATGACCTTGAATGTTAAACATGAACATTCACTTTCCTCATGTGTTTGCTTTGAATGAGAATAGTCTTGGGGTGAAATGCCAGCTAAAGAACTTACAGACACCATTTCTGCTCTTAGCATTTACACTGTGTAATTTTTTTTGGCACATTCATTATGCTCAGTTTCCTTTTT
>JAMJFZ010000757.1:0-84033 GCA_026225945.1 Cricetomys ansorgei
ATATATATATATATATATATATATATATATATATATATAATCACATGGGATTCCAGACACAGAAAAACACACAAATGCTGCATGTTGTTGCATGTTATCTCTCACATATAGATTCCAGTTTCAAAAATTGAGCTATATGTGTTTAATATGAAATACCAGTATAAGCCAAGAAACTAGAAGATAAGCAGTTGTAGGAAGGGAAAGCCATAGGTAGATATGAACCATAGAGAGGAGAACTACTTGAAGATTGAGATGTTCAAGAAATAGTTGAGGTAAGAGGATGGGGATTGCATTCAGAAGAGGGTTCAGGAACATGAAGTTGTTCTGAAAGGACCATGTAGAAACCTATTACTTTGTAAAACTACTTGGAAAGTTATGTAGCTAGAGATATGTGATAACAAATTACCTTGTAAATATTATGTTGGTATCCACAGACAAATTTATCCATCATCCTTGTGTAGAAAAGCTTCCCTTTGCTATGAACTCTGGTGGATACACAAATTGATTGATAATCAACTTTTGATAAAAAGTGAGTTTGAGTCCTCATTTCTAAACTGTACACCTATATCACTGCCTTTAACACTCTGAGAACATCACAGAAGGGGGTATAGAAACAATATAAAATCTCCTAAATAAGAATAAGTGCTTCCAAATGTGATATTCTGAACATGGCACAGCCATTGAAGTCATATTTTTTATGTTTGCCTGCACTGGATATACATAAGCCTGGGCTTGCCTTGCCATTAATCAAGCATGGAGAAGAGAGAAACTCATGGAACTATGCTTCACCTTGCTAAACTGTTGTATAGTGATAGATTCTGTTGAAGAAGTAGTCGTTGTTTTCACTTGTGTACCAACAGGGTACCTCAAAGCCTATAGTCACACCCAAAACCCTGGTAAAACTCAGTTGGTCACAAGACCAAACAAAAAGATATGAATGTGAGAAAGAGTTTTGTAAAAAGAGAAAAAGTGTTGCCAGGCATGGGAAGCAGATAGGAGTATGGAGTGAGTGTGTACAGAATTTGTTTTGTACATGAATGAGGTTAACAAGGAAGAAGATTACTAAAGTTATAGGAAAGCATATGAATATGGAAAAGAGTCTTGTAGGGAGAGCAGGAAGATATAGGTTGGAGAAAGACAAGGAAAGATGTAGGGAAAGAGTAAATAGAATATATTGTGTGCATGTATGAATATGTCAAAGCACAATTTTAATGAATTAAAAACATAAAATTGAAAAGTAAAAAATTATTTGAAAATTCTGTTATATGCACATAGTTTGTTAACCCCAAACCATGATTTATTTCTTATTTATCTGAATTAGAAGTCAACAGTATAAATTGCATACCTATGTGTAAGCATTCAATTATTAAATAGTAATATTCATATTCAATAAGGCATATTTGTACAGATATGGAGAACCAAATATAGATGTGTGTGAGTGAATAATATATCATTACAGAAAAATTATATTCCTATGTTTATCTATATTTTATGTTTATTAAAACACATACACATACTTCTGTACATACATACATAAAAATTGAATACATAAATTATATCTGAAGAAATTACCCTATGAGCATTTTTTAGTCATTTCATGAAAGGTAATATCTATTCCAAGTTACATCTGTTTTTATAAATATGAGTCAGGAGTTTAATTACAACAAATCATTTTCCATTAGGGTAAACAAGCTTTAACTGAGGTATGATGCTAATTTAGTATGATAGGAATCATGTAATGAAATAAGACTTTCAAATCATATTAATGTACAAATTGCCTGATTCATGATATTTTCAAAAGCATTTCAGTCAGTGACTAATTATCTGCACATCCTGAAGAGAAACATATTTTATTTGCTCAGGTAGGTTAAAGTATTACAAAATAGTGCAGCTCAAAGCTTCTTTTTACCTCATTGTTGCTACTTGTATTACCTAAGGGAAGTTTACAGGTTTTTTAAAAAAAAAAAAAAAAAAAAAAAAAACTCTCAGACATTATCATTTTAAGAGGTAACATAAATCACCCTAGTTTATGTACTCTCCACAATGCCAGTGGGAGGTTACAGAGAGGTAGAATTTAACTGAATTACTAGAGAATGACACAAATACCTCATGGTGGGATGGTATCCATCATTCTAAAGCAATTGTGTAACATATTTAAACTATATTTACCAACATTTGTAGAAAATATCTTCTGTGTAAGATGGAACTATGTATCCCATTGTTTAAAACACATAAAATATTCTAGTTTAAAGTACATGAAACCAATATTTTCACCTTCTTTTACCCAAGCTTCCCAAGAAGCTTCAACTAGCAAGCAACCATAGAGGTGCTTGAAGCAGACAGGAATTTGCCCTAGGTTAAACAAGCGTATTTGAAGCTTAAATATACCATTTCTGGTAAATGTATATTCAAATAAAATCATATTAAATGTGAATTATCCACATTTGTTTAATATATTACATATTTTTATTATCTAATGTGTATGCATATTTATGTGTTTCTTGGAGAGAATTTGCAATGTTGGAACTATATTGTAAATAATCTGATAAATAGTAAAATATATTTCCAGTCCTGTTATTCTTTCTGTCTTTTGTACTGGACCTTATGCTTTTGTGAGACCTTGAAGCTTTGTATAATACTGTACATTCATGGACATTTCTGAAACTTGTTCTTCTAGCTGTATGAATTGTCTCAAATATAAAAAAAAATATTAGTTTTAGAATCTCCAAGCTTTTCACTATTTATTGCCTCCTTTTCTGAGCTACAGTGTCCAGAAATTGAGAGCTTTCTCATTTATTACCCACATATCTACACTTTTTTCTTTCATATTTCTGAGATAGAGGTTCATTTTATATCCCAGTCTACTGGTCTGGAACTCTCTGTTTAGCCAGGTCTGGCTTTAATTCTCCTTTAATTTGTAGAGGAGGCTACATTCAGAAGTGTGTGTGTTCTGGATGGAACTAGAAACACCTTTTGTCCAGTATTCAGAAAACAGTGGATGCAGTCATAAGAAGCAAAACCCATAAAGAGTCAGCGTCACACAGGAAGTGATGGCTGAATGAGTCAGAGTGAAAGGCAGACAAAGTGACTAATCAGAGGAAGAGTTAATAGGGTAAGAACATGAGCAACTCTCATCAGAAAAAAGTGGACTCTAAGTTGAAAAGAATAGCAGAATAGCAATATGAAGAGTCAGTTGGGGCGTCAGTAAGAAGAGAGTTGAGAAGCAGGATGAAGAGTGAATTGAAACAGTCAGTAACAAGAATCAGTTGAGGAACAGTTAACACAGTCAGTTACACAGGGGTACAGAAGCTAAGGTTGGAGTGAGTTACGAAAGAGTCAGTTATATAGGCAGGGTGGAGCAGTGAGACCTCAGGAAGAGACACAGGAATACAACAGAACTCAGCAGAAGAAGCCAAGAACAGAAAGTAAATTGGACCAGAAGAGTAAGAGTTCAGAAGGAACTAGTCAGAGTGGCTCAGTCAGCAGTAGATCTGGGGAGGCTAAGTTTGAAAGCCTTCAAGGCCCAGGCTAGCAGTTTAAATGTTATAAAATGTTATGAAATGGCAAAAGTAATGCCATCTTAAACTGCAAAATCCATTTTAAAACAGAGACAAAGTTAAGGTTCCCAAGAAAATGAGAAAAGCCCCTAGCCTACAGAGCCCACCAGTAAAGCCAAACAAAATGATTGTTGGGTACTTGTTTAGGAACTAAGATATGTTATTTCTGGACTATTGTTATTCTGACTGTGACTCTTATTGTTTTTTTGATGTGTTAAAAATTATGACTAACTTTTGTTTATGTTGGCACAAAATGTTTATGGTTTTCAAGCTTAAATAGTGTCTAATAGTTTGCAATAATGGAAATTTGGCCCAAGTTGTAAATGACTGATATTTAACTTAACTGTGTTGACAAAATCTTGCAATCAAGGAAAAGTACAGACCGGTTTTAGTCAGAATCTTTTGAGAATATTATTTTAAAACAGAGGTAAAATAATTTTTAGGATCAATAAATACTAGAAAAGTTGGTAGCCACTCAATTTGAATGTCAGGGAAATATGAAGAAACATTTCAGACTGGAGGAACTCAGTTTATGCATAAGGCTTCATGCACTTAAAAAAGAAAAAAAAAAGCCAGGTGGTGGTGGCACATATCTTTAATACTAGCACTTAGGAGGCAGAGGGAGGTGGATCATTGTGAGTTCTGGGCCAGTCTCATCTACAGATGTCTCAGAAAAAATGCACAAATAAACAAAAAAGAAAAAAAGAAAAGAAAAAGAAAAAATATTAGAAGAAATGTCTACCACCATAAATAGTTTTAGAAAAACATATAAATATATCTTCCTTTAATTTATCTGAAAGACTGTTTGAGAATGACATCATGAAAGTATCATCAGGTTAATATAGATATACACTGTTTGAAAACAATGTAGAAGTTAATGTTTTAGTATAAGCCACATCAAGATGTACAGTTCTTATAATTTCTATGAAACTGACAGTATGCAGATGCTTATAAGGAAAAAAGCAATGATTTCTGACATTAGCAGTTATGGCATAACAATATCACTAATAAC
Source organism: Cricetomys ansorgei (assembly GCA_026225945.1). NCBI lineage: Eukaryota > Metazoa > Chordata > Mammalia > Rodentia > Nesomyidae > Cricetomys > Cricetomys ansorgei. The sequence continues at coordinate 4,570 of JAMJFZ010000757.1, forward strand.
ACCAACAGAGAAATTATAACCAAACACTTTGCATTTGTTTCAGTGAAAAATGTCCCCCATAGAATAGGTATCTGCATATTTAGTTCCCAGCTGGAGGTTCAGGAGGTATAGGTTTACTGGAGTATACTATCATTATGGCAGGATTTGAGAGCACAGAGCCTTGTTATTCTTCCTGTTTGCACTTTCTCTCTCTGCTTGTGATAAAAGATGTGATCTCTTGCCTTACTACTCCTGCCAGTGAAAGGGCCTGCCAGGATGGACCCTTAGCCCTCAGGAGCCACATACCAGAATAAACTTTTCCTCTACAAATTATTTCTGGTAATGATATTTTCTCATAGCAATGTAAAGGTATCTAATGTATGCTTGAATCTTTTATCAATTCCAAAAACAAATGTAAACTAGGAACTTAGAAATTGTAATAAGATGAGAAAGATGAACAAAAGAAACAATAACATCAGTAAATATGATAAATGGGACATTCCCGTTTATAAAGACTATCATCAGATAGCATGAAATATTAAGTCCAGCTGCATGCTAGGAAGCAACAAATTTTATTATCAGGTTAAGTTTTTATCTGAAAATTATTTGGATTTATCAGCACTGGCTATAAATAAATGTAAAGGCAGAAATCAATTCATAGAGTATGGGGTGATCCCAATCATTAGCAAAACAAATATGTTTAAACATATTTGTTTGTGACCCTAATTAAGCTATTTTACCTCTCAGAACTCATAACCTCTCATCCACTAAGCAAAATACATTTTTAAAGGGAGTCATGAATGCCATGTGCTAAGTATTAACTAAAGGATTGTAGACTACTTAATAAAATGTGTAGAAACCAATATATTCTTAAATTTATGGTAGACCAAAATATATAAAGAGAAAAAAATCCATCTTCAGCCATGGCATTTTGAATATAAAAACAGCTTTCTTTAATAATCGCCATACTTCTCTTGTTTCATGCTATTGTTACACTGTTCCAACTTTGTCAACAGCTTTTCTACATCAATATTTTGTACTTTTGATTCTGACTCTTCAGTTCTACAAAAATTGATCTCTAAGAGGTCAAACCATCTCATTCTAGACAGAAGGATTACATTTCTTAGACCTCATGCTCTCTGATGCATTCCTCTCATCTGGAGAAAGTAAGCAACTGTTTCTCTTTTGACATGCAAGTCTCATTCAAGCTCTAAAGCTTGTGCTCTTTGAAATGCTTGCATGCCTTTGATTCGTTCTTCTCTGTAAGATTTTTCTACTCTCCTTCTGTCTAGCACATTAGTATGACATATATGGAGGGTTTCACCATAATTAAGTGACCTTTACTTCAAAATACACACTTGCAGAACTTATTTTTTCTCATTATATAATCAATGATTTTACAATTAATATAATCAACATTTACACACTCAAATATAAATTTATTTATGTACTTTTTCAAAGGAAAACAAAAAGTTTATGAGCATTGAGATTGACTATGCAAAACTTTCTTTTCTCTTTCTTTATATTCAACAAACTTGAATGTCAGGTTTGTTTGTTTATTTGTTTGTTTTTCATATGCAATGTGTTTGCATTTATCAGCACAACCCTCACTACAATGAAGCATGAAAATTGTTCATGCATCACATTTTAATTCATTTTCTGTCACCTTTTCCTCTATTCTGGAACACAAATCTTTAAATAGTATCTCTAAGTAGTATCTTACTCATACATTGGCCTCCCTATCTAATGTCAATAGCTACAATGTATGAGTTTATCCAAATTATAATAAGTTGTTCTCTAAATCTAGAAGAATTAATTATTCTCCCAAATTCTATCTTCTTCCTTTAAATTTAAATCACCATCACTACTACTCTTGGTAGGTCATACATATTGGAAATTCTCCAAGTGTCTTTTTCTCAGCTCATACCATGTTTCCTTTCCATGCTAGTAAATTCTTTCTATAAACTCCATCTTTTGTGTATTTGTGAGCTTCTAAGCATTTCATTTCCCTTCATTTATTTAAAATTTCACACTGTGCCACTTTACACACTTGTTTACAAAAATTTTCTGATTAAAAATCTCAGCAGGAGATTCTGCACACCATACATTGCATTTGAGAGAAAATATGTACTTATTCAAATTTTATAGTGTCACACCTTGCAAGATCAACTTTCTGAAACTAACCTGTACCATCTTTCATAAATCCACGTATCTTTGGGTAGAAAATCATAAACTAATTTACCTACATGCATCAGAAAACACCATCATAAATTGTTAAATCCACAGAAGGGCCTGACTTGATTCTACTGTATCTGTGCTATATTATGTATTTTACATTTTTATGTAACAGTGATCAGTATTAGGTAGTATTATATAGCTTCTATTCCAAGGCTGTTTTATTAGACATGAATAAGTATTAGCACTTCCCCTTCCTCATAGGACATTTATAGTCCCTGCATGCTGAACATCATCTCGAAGTGTATTAGTGGATAATGCACTATGTTTCAATAGCTTACCTTAAAAAAAATCTTTCATTTCCATTCCATTGTTTTTATTACCATATTAAAACACTTAATTTCAAATTTTTAGATGATTTTTCTTCACTATAAAGAAATAGAGTCTCTTTAGACATAATATTTCAGCGTAATGAGTGTTATTAAGTATTGTTATAAAGAAAATTAGTACTGACTACATAAATAAAACATGGGGGGATTATATGAAAGACTATTCAGTGTAAAGACAGAATTCAAGTAAATGAGCTTATCAGAGAAACAAAGAAAAATAAGAACATAATTTTAAATTTTATATTTATTCTTTTTTGTGTGATGGACACTGTATACTAACTGATGATATTGTCAAAAACAACATTTTTATGTCTTTAAATTTTGCTGTATTTTTAGTGGGAGAGGTTATAAACAATAATTTTGGCAATTTAAAAGATATGCATATAAAAGGAAACACTGTCATTGATGAAATATAAATCATTTCTAAGAGGATAACACAACTCCAATATTTATATTATGAATACATTTAACATGTTTGTTGATCTAATCATTGGTGTTTTAATTTAACATTTCATAGGTTAAATGCTTTATTATAAATATGGTATTGAAAATATATCAATCAATTCATTAAAAGTCACATATTGAGGAAAAGTATTGTTTTTGTCCATGAAGCAGTATGCTACTGAGAGGCTCAGTAAGAAGGACAGAGAAATTTTCATCGATGCAAATCCTGCCAGACCTCTGCAGAGAAAACCACTTGTCATGGCAAGCACCATCATGGACATCGGAACACTGATCATCTGATCTAAGGGGTTTTTATTGACACAGAAGTTAATCAGGTATTCTCTTGACAGCACCTGCAAATCATGAGGAATCAAACATCTTTTGATAAAGCCAACACCTGCAGAAAACACAAAATGTGAAGCCCTAGGCAGTACTTCCCCCAACAATGCACAAAACAACCATTTTTAACATAACTAAAAATAAACTTCTGCAACACTTCCCCCTTTCTGTATAATTCAATCCCCTGCCACCCCTGTTTTATCTCTACAATAAAATTTAACACTATCAAAATCTATTTATAAGAGGAATGATTTTGATAGATGCATCAAGCATCTATCAATCCTTTCACAATTTCCAGCATGGTTGTATCTAGCAATTTCTAAATAAATATTTTTGAGTTCAAAGTTCTGTAGAATGTTCCAAAATCTTCCTCATAATGCAGCAACCATTCATCCTGCTTCTTTTAGTAAGTGTTTTCCTTAGCATGATCAAAGGTAAACATTTTCAACAGGAAGGGTTCCCTCATGGGATGGAGTTCTCATTATCATAACAGATGTGTCTTCTCAGGACAGCCTCATCAGAATCTAGATGGCTTGTCTTTTTCTTAGTCCTGTTTGAAAACCAAACCAAACCAAAAACAAACAAAGAAACAAACAAACAAACAAAAAAATCAGGTTAGCTTAAATCAGCAGCTTCTTGGCTCCAAGTATTTATTTCCACAGCAGGGGGTCCAGGGCTCATGGGAAGAATCTTTGGCCTAAGCATCCAGGTGGTTTGTTGTTCTTTTTTTTTTTAATTTTTATTTTTAATTCATTTTTTTCTTTCATATGATACATATCAACACCCCTCATACCCTTCCTCCATACCTCCTAGTTCCTCCCATCTTCCTTCTCCTCTTATATCCTCACCAATCCCACCACTTTCCCACATCATCACCCCCTCATCCTCATAGAGGAAACCAGTCTTCCAGGGTTACTGTGGTATTCATGTGGAACAGCCATGCAGTTATGAGTCCAGACAACACTTGTGAACCAGTTCTCTTCCTAAAGAGCTGGTAAAGTTTGGCTGCTCCCTTTCACACTGACAGGCCAAAAGCGACAGCAAACCACCACCCCCTTCAAGGGGCGGACTATGAATAGTAGAATTGCTTATCTGTTTTAACCCCTTAAGTACTAAGTACCAAAAGACCCTCCCCTGAACCTCATAAAATACCATAGTCCTTTCATTAAACTTGAGAATGCTCCTCTGACAATTCCTCCTGGAATTCTGTGCATTCCGTTGACTCTTAGTTTCACAACCTAAGACCTGCCATACACATCCAACCCATGCCCGTGTTTCCTTCCAATGAGGTACCTACTAGTGGTTAGGCTGTAGCACTGATAGCCTGTCTGCTTGCTGTTGGAGGGGAGTGAGGCCTTGTAGGCTTGGGGAGAGAGGGAGAAACAATCCAGTAGGTTACTGCTCAAACAAGGCACAACAAATGGGACAAAGGCCAGGCACTATTCTCTATATCGACGGTGGAGTAGGTAATCTCCTGGCTGGAGGAAATGGGTCACAAGGGCAGGGAAAAGTATCAGAGAACCCTAACATACACTTTAGCATGTAGGTTCTTTGTAAGAACTCCAAGCCAGACAATCATATCACATATCTAGGAAATTCTTCATATTTCCTGTCTTCTGCTTCAGGATCTGAGAGATCTTAAGGGCGCTAGTCTGATGACTCTGTGAGGCTTGTTTTCCTGATGTCCCTGAAATTCCTCCACCACCTCTTCTGTGAGATTTTCAGAACTCTGCATGATGCTTGGCTCTGGGCCTCTACATTTGCCCCCATCAGCTTCTGTCAGAAGCCTCACTGATGGAGACTGGGCTAGGTACCAATCTATGAGTAAACAGGATATCATTAGAAATCGTCTCTTGGCTATCCACTTTCTAGTTTCTGGCCTACCCTGCAGAATCAGGCAGGGGTTCTCGCCTTTGGCATGGGGTTCTGCCCTTCCATTGTCTCAGAGAGATATATAGGAAGGATGAGTCATAGGTCAAATGTTCTGTGACTGGGGTTTTGTCCCAGTCCTTCCACTGGGAGCCTTGCTGGTTACACCAGATGGCCTGTTCAGATTCCCCATCACCAACTGCAAGAATGCCTTCACCAGGTTTCCATCCTGGACTCCAGTGAGTTTCCAGTGCTCTTGTTTTCCCAGAAACTTCCCCAAATGTCCTCCAATTCTGGTTATCTTTCCATATATTCTTTTCCTCCCTCACTCTCTCCACACCTGTTCTTCTCTCTTTCCATTCCCATCCTCTCACATTCTACCTGCACTGTCTGTTCCATTTCCCCTTTACCAGGAAGATTCCTGTGTTCCAACTGAGCTCCTCATTGTTGCTTAGTCTCTCTGAGTTAATGACCACTTATAAGTGAGTACATGGTGAGTTAGTCTTTTTGGGACTGGGTTACCTTATTCAGAATGATTTTTATCTTGTTCTATCCATTTGTCTGCCAAATTCATGTAGTCATTTTTTTAATAGTTGAATAGTATTCCATTGTGTAAATGTACCACAATTTCTTTATCCATTCTTCAGATGAGGGGTATCTAGGCTGTTTTCCATTTATGGCTATTATGAACAAAGCTGCTATGAACAGAGTTGGGAAAGTGTCCTTCTGGTAGGATGGAGTCTTTTAAAATACATGCCCAGGAATGGAATAGCTGAGTCTTGAGGTAGGCTGAGTTCTAATTTCCAGAAGAGTCCTGTATTGATTTCCATAATGGCTGTACAAATTTACACTCCCACCAGCAGTTAAGGAGTGTTCCTATTGCTCTACAACCTCACCAGCTTGAGTTGCCCTTTGTGTTATTGACCTTAGCTATTATGACAAGTATAATATGGAATCTTAGAATAGTTTGATTTACATTTCCCTGGTGGCTAAGGATGTTGTACATTTCTTTAAGTGCTTCTCATCCATTCATGATTCCTCTTTTGAGAATTCTTTGTTTAGATCTATACCCCATTTTTTGATTGAGTTCTTGATTTGTTAATATCTAGTTTCTTGAGTTATTTATAGAGTTTGGATGTTATCCCTCTATTAGACTGGAGTTGGTGAAAATTTTTTCCTGTTCTGTAGGATGCTGTTTTGTCTTAAAGAAAGCTTTTGACAAAATCCAACACCTTTTCATAATAAAAGTCTTGGAAAGATTAGGGACACAAGGGACATATCTCAACACAATAAAGGCAATTTACAGCAAGCCTACTACCAACATCAAATTAAGTAGAAAGAAATTCAAAGTAATTCCACTAAAATTAGGAATATGGTAAGATTGTTCCCTCTCTCCATACCTATTTATTATAAAACTTGAATTTTTGGTCAGCACAATAAGACAACAGAAGGAGATCACAGGCATACAGGTTGGAAAGGAAGAAGTCAAATGATCCTTTTTCTCAGATGGTATGATAGTGTATATAAGTGACCCAAAAAATTCTACCAGGGAACTCCTACAGCCAATAAAGTCCAGTGGCTCAAAAAATTCAGCAACTCAAAAAAATCAGCAGCCCTGCATATATATACAAGACAAAAAGACAGAGAAAGAAATCAGGGAAACAACACTCTTCACAACAGCCACAAGCAACATAAAATATCTTTGAGTGACACTAACCAAGAATGTGAAGGACTTATTTGACAAAAACTTTAAGTCTTTGAAGAAAGAAATTGAAGAAGATCTCAGAAGATGGAAAGATATTCCATGCTCCTGAATCGGTAGGATTAACATAGTAAGCACAACCATCTTACCAAAAGCAGTCTACCAATTCAATACAATCCCTATTAAAATCTCAACACCATTCTTTTCAGACCTTGAAAAGACAATACTAAATTTCATATGAAAAAGAAAAAAACAAACAAACAGATATAGCTAAATTAATCCTGAAATATAAAAGAATCTATGGTGGCATCTCCATTCCTGTTCTCAAGTTGTACTACATAGCTATAGTACTAAAAATAACATGGTATTGGCACAAAAAAAAAGATACATTGGTCAATGGGACCCAACTGAAGATCCAGATATAAAGCCACACACTTATATTTAATATCAAAGTCAAAAATACACACTGGAAAAAAAAGACAGCATCTTCAACAAATGTTGCTGGTCAAATTGGATGTCTGTATGTAAAAGAAGACAAATAGACCTATAGTTGTCATCCTGCACAAAACTCAAGTCCAAGTGGATCAAAGATCTCAATATAAGATCAGAAACACTGAACCTGATAGAAGAGAAAGTGAGGAATTGCCTCGAATGCACTAACACAAGAGGCATCTTCATGAACAGAAAACTGATAGCTCAGGAACTAAGGTCAACAATTAACAAATGGGACCTAATGAAATTGAAAAGTTTTTGTAAGATTTGGGGTTATTTTCTGCCACTGCTTGGGGGAAACATGCAACTTTCTTCATAGACTCCAAACACAAGACCATCTTGGGCTTCATACACATACAAAACAGGTATCAACAAACTCAGTCTGTAACAAAGCACACTCTGGCTCCCACTTCTGGCACCCTGGTTATTATCAGCTGTGGGATGGAATGGGCTAGCCTCTGGAATTCCCTGAATGTAGCCATGCTGTTGCCCTGCTTTTGGGTCAGCTCCATGACCAGGAATGGTAGTTGAAACCTTGCTATTTACATTCTTCCTGTAGAGCTATTTGCTTTTACTATGGAAATTTATCCAAGATATTTGTCCAAGACATTTCTTGACTACTTACAAGTACCCTAAGATAAAGATTTAATGGACTTGCCAAGATTCTAGTACTTCACCAGAAGGACACCTTGCCTTTTCAATTTCTTTCATTTTCTATCTAGAGGCCACTATTCTGTGGCTCTCACCTGAGCATTCTTTCTCACTTAGAACTTTCTATTTAGAGCTTCTTTTCTTCCTTCAGGAGCTTTTCTAAACCTTACTGAACTCTGTGAGGTCTAAAGATTCTCTCTCTTCCTTATCTCGACATTAAATGTAGCTGGCATGATGTCATGCTCCATATTGGTATGCCACTCTTACTCATATGCTACTGTGTGACTCAGCAAGGAAGACAAAGATGCCCTTTCACAGTTGTAAACCCTACTAGACCTCAGCAGAGGAAACTACTGTTATGGTGAATGCCACTCTGGACAGTGAATCACAGATTGTCTGATCTCAGGGGTTTTTATTGACACAGAAACTTCTTAGGTGTTCTATTGCTAGCACATGCAGATTGTGAGGAATAAAACATCTTTGACATAAAGCCAATGCTCACAGACAACTCAAAATGCCAATACCTAGGAAGGAAGACCTTCCCCTAATGATTCACAAAATAACCATTTTAAACATAACTAGAAAAAAAATTCTGCAACATGTCCACAAGAAAATATTTGGTCAAAAAGTAGTTAAGCAAAAATGACAGAATAAAAAATCACATGATACATCAAATTAATTGGTTAAGGATATCTCATCTCGATCATGAAAACATAAATAAAATCAAGAAATTTGAATTTCTGTAATCTATTAGTAAAAGACCATATATTAGAATAAAATACTTCCAATTTTGAATATTCAGTGGAGAGCATTCACTGTGGTTATTCTTCAGAACTCAATATCAAGGTAGCAAAACAAAAATATTGTGCAAAGTGATAATTTGAAATATGAAGGATAGGAAAAACAACTAGATCAGTAAAGTACACACTACAGCACCATACAGGCCTGAAATTTATCTCTAACAGCCAGGCCAACATTTATGTGAATGGTAGAAACCTCAGTGCAGAAGAGAGATACATGCTCATTAGTAAGCCTAACTTTCCACTTCTGATGTACTCTTGGTTGAAGAACATTCTCAGGATGGGCAGGAACCAGAGACTGGATAGGCCAGAGACCAAGAGTCAAACAGAACTGGCCGAAAAATAGTCAATGAAATAATTCTTAGTGATATTCTGCTATACTCATAGATTGGTCCTTTGTCCAATTAACAGAATAAAAATGGCTTGGCCACACAGCTCCCCCTTCCCCCCCACCCCCATCTTTTAGAAATTATGTGACTTCTCCTATCTCAGGAATGCTGGGTCCCACCAGGAACAGGGGCCATCTGTGTAAACAGTAGATAAACAAGAGCCCTTAGAGAGAGGAAGATAGAATGACTGTTTACTCCAGCCTTGTTACAATAGTGCCAGAGTTGACTAACTATTGATTAACCTAAGTACATGCAAGGGACACTGACCCTTGCCCCCTGGCCAGGGCACTTACCTAAAAAGCTTGCTTAAGTGCCTTTGTGTCCTAATCTGCTTACAGCAAATGACCTCCACCCAACCATTATACAATTGCTGTGCCAGGGCAGCTTCCAGCAAAGGGGCCTATCAGGAAGTCCCAGCCCTGCAGCTGTAGATTCAAGATTTGCAGAAATCCTGCCCATTACTCATCCTCCTGTTAGCCCCCAGCTAAGACTAATGAATTTGTCTAAAGGTCAACTCCAATGAACCAATCTTGTATCACCAAAGCATGAAACTCCCCACTTACATCATTTTTTCCTATATAAACTCCGCTCTCGCCATTCCTGCTGTGTCAAAGAGGCATGCAACCCTAACTCTAGTTAGCCTGAATAAAGAAACCCCATGTGTTTTGCATCAGATCAGACTCGTTAGGACTCGTTAGTGGTCTTTGGGGATATGGATGGTGGGCACAAAACGGTCATCATCAGAGAGGCTTCCTCTCCTCTCTAACAGCAGATGGGAGTGGGTGTAGAAACTCACAGCCAGACTTTAGGCAGAGAACACATCTAAAGTGGAAGTCTCCACCCTCCAACCTCAGGAAAGCTATGGAAGAGCAGGAGGAAATATTGTAGGAGTCAGAGGGAATCACAGAAACCACATGAACATAGCCCACTGAATCACCAAAGCAGGTTCAGATGAGATCACAGATACTGAAACAGCAAGCACAGCGCCTACATAGGTCTGTACCAAGTCTTCTGAGTATATATACCTTGACCTTTAGCTGTTAATTTGTGAAACTCCTAACAATGGGAGTGAATGTATCTATAATTTTTTTTAGCCTGCCCTTGGGACTCTTTTTCTGCTACTGGGTTGCCTTGCCTGTCCTCCATATGAGGACTTTTGCTTCTTTATTGTATCTTATTTTGTTGTGTTTTGGTGTCCTCTCTTGGAGGCCTGCTCTATTCTGAAGAAAAATAGAGGAGGAGTGGATCTGGGAAAAAGGAGAGGTGAAGGGGAAATGGGAGGAGTGGAAGGGGGAAAAGGGGGAAAAGTGTACATCATGATACAGTGTCCAAATATGACCTGCATACATAAGTGTGTGTAGCCATACATGAATATACACACACATATGTGTTCACACTCAAATGAACAAGTAAATATACTACACACATGCACACAGACACAAATACACACAAGAAATGAAAAGAAACAAGAAATGAAAACAATGTAATAAAAATATAATAATAAAAAATAATATCTGAAACATTTAAAAATTCATTAGATTTTCCTAATTTTGTTATTAGAGTCACATCAAATTATTAACTTATTATAGCTATCAAATAGAGACCAGTTTTACTAGTCTTCAAAACTTACATCTTGTTTTTCACTCACTTTATTTTGTCATATTCTAAAAATTGATTTGATTTGTGTATATTTTAATATACGCAAAATATGAAGGACTATATCAATGTGCTGGTAGAAATAATAAATAAGCTCAGTAAATTTGGGGCATCTAAACTGACAACAAAAATAAATACCAAGTTAATATCTACACATTACAACTCAGCTCTTCATCTTCTTATTTTTCTTCCACTTTTTCACAATTGGTCCTTTTCTTTTTGGGAGATTATATGACTACTCCAAGATAAGCACACAAATGCAAAGATTCCACACTAAGGTCCACATATGAGTTAGGACATGTGGTATTTGTCTTTACGATTTCTCCTCTTACCCATTTTCATAATTTCATTTCAGAAAAATTAAGGAATTAACCATATATTTAAATAGCTAAAATGTATAAAAAAACTAGAGAGGAGATATGTGCATATTGAAAATATAGATTGCTGTTGATATGCCCTGCAGAATGCTCAAGTAAGAGGGAAGTTGACCTGTGCCAATCTTTCTGGATTGAAAGCTTAATATTGTTAAAATATTAATGAATCAAAGTAACCAATAGACTCAATATAGTATCTAAATAAGATCCAAAACATTTTTGACATATACAGACAGGAAGAAGGTTTAACATTCACACTGACCAACAAATGGCTCCAAATTATCAGAGCAATTTTGAACATAATGAACAATGCCAAAAAATTTGTGCTCCCTGACTTAAACATGAACAAAGTTATAGGAGTCAGAGTAGCATACTACTAGCATATGAATATACAATTAGCATACTAGCATATGAACATATACTACTAACATATATGTGTATGTATATACATATACACACATACATATACAAAATATACACATATACATGTGTATGTATACATAAATATACATTTATATATTTATTATATACATATACATACGTGTGTATGTATACATACATATACATTTATATATTTATTATATACATATATATATATATATATATAAAATCTTGATTTTGAAGCCAAAGAAGAAAAACAGTCTATCTAATCTGTGTACTCTCTAATGGGTTTAAAGAATTATTAAACTAAGTCAACTAAACAGCTATGTGACAATATGCTGATAAGACTGATGTATACATTAGTTAAATATACATTTTACATTATACAGGATGCATTTGAAATTTTTCATAAAATTGAAAGAAGATTTTCTCATTGTCCTTTTGAAAACTATAAAGAATACACATAAATGCTATAAGCTGATAACACACTAATACCATTAATATTATTTATTGATCACTATGAACCCATTTAAGCAGTCACTAACATGGAGTCAAAATTAAGATTTTAAGTAGGTTTTGACAATCATTTTTTAGAAATTAATTATTAAAAAACTACATATTTATGAAAGTAAAATATAAAAGTTCATCATTTTTACTTTATGCAAAATTTTCATTGATTCTTCCTATCCTATGAATGAAAATTCATAGCTCTGACATAAAACCCAGGAAGCAATCATTAAATGTTGAGCACTGATAGGAATTATGTTGAATCTATAGATTAATTTTATAGGCTGACTATTTTAACAGTATTAATCATACCGTCCATGAGCATGGGCAGTATTTCCATCTCCTGATATCTTGTTCAATTTTTTTTCAATGTCTTAATGTTTTCATTTTACAAGTCTTTCACTTCCTGTGTTAGATTTATTCCTCAAATAAATGTGTTATAGCAAGTGCTCTTAAATATATTTGTTGAAGAGACTCTTAGGAAACTGGAGAATCAATCACCCTTGCTACTAGAAAAACATATTTAAAAACATAAATATAGTTACACAACAAACTAGATGATTACACAATTATTATATTACCAAAAACTATAACTAAAATTGTTGTTTATTCATTTGTTAGTATTTAAGCATTTTGAACATAGTGTGTGAGTGTGTGTGTGTGTGTGTGTGTGTGTGTGTGTGTGTGAAACTGAAGATAGGGCCCACACCTATACATGTTCCATCACAAAGAAACAGCAATAGCCTTATATTTATGCTTTAATGTGACACCTACATGAAGTTGGTTGGTATCTGTCCTTAACAGATCTATTTATCTTATATAGGTAAAAGTTTTTTTAGAAATATAAAAATTTCCCACATAAACTACCATATTCTAAACCTGAAATAGTTTTGAGTATTTGTGGATTTAACAATTTATACTCTTTTATATGATGTATGTGAGCAAATTAGTTCATCGGTTTTTACCCAAACATACATGGATTTAGTAAAGTTGATACTGGTTAATTTTACAAAGTTGATCTTGCAAGGTGTGGCACTACATAATTTGAATAAGTACATACTTTCTTGGTAAAACAATAGAGAATTTTTAAGCATTTCTCTCTCTTTCTTTCTCTCTTTCTCTCTCTGTATAAAATAATGTTGTATATTAAAGATTCCAATTTCTCTTTCCTTGCATTGACTTAACTCACCTTATGAGCCTAATATGGATGACAAAGTCATGATGTTCTAGTTTAATTTCATCTTCATGTATAATAGCAATCCTCAAAATCACTCATTTCTGGGAGTGGGAACAGAAGAGAAACTTCTAGAATCTCAGAACCCTTCAAAACCCCCCTTGTACAGGGGATTGTTAATATGTAAAGGATTAACATTATCACAAATAGATATCACTGTATGTTTCTGCCTATTTTTTTGCTGTGACTTCCAGGCCAAAAGCACTTTACTACAAGAAAAAGATAACATGATCATAGTATGCCAAGAATAAAATAAAAAAGCCATATGTCTATGTACAAACGGAGTTGAACTTAGGGGGGAAAGAAAGTTGTAGTTGTTTGGATGTGTTTTTTTTTTTTTTTTTAATTTCAACATTTTATTTGTATGTCACTTTTTTTTTAATATTGATCAAATTTAACATTAAAATCTGAACTTTGATGATTAAAGATGATTATATTCTTTTTTCTATAATAATAAATTGAACAATCTTAGTCTTTATTTTACCCTACATCCTCCTGATTGTAGTGAAACAAGCATTTGATCTTTTGTTCCTTTGGATCTGGCAGAATGGCTGCTCTAGCAAGGATCACCTTCATGGCTTATTTGTTCCAGCTTTCTGAGTGTGGCTTTTGGAATAAAGAAAGAATCTTAGTCTTAGGAACCAGTTATTGTCTAATCAATTGATACTGGAATTACCCTGTCTTCAGTTATCTTCATCTTTGTGTACTATTGCTGGAAGGAAAGAGAATCCCCATATGCTGTCTGTTGATGCCTCTTACTAGTTGAGAGTAAAGAATTCCAGCACAAATTAACATATCCTACAGAGGTTCTGAACATAGAGACACTACTACTTTTGGCACACATATATTAAATTAAGTGTAAGCAATCAATCAGGCTTAAGGCCAATAAGTAGATGACCTAGTGTATATTTAAATATTAATATCTCATGTGGGTTTTAGAAAACAACAGAGATGAGTCTCTGAGATGCAAGTCTCAATGACCTAGACAAAAGGTTTTGCTTCTGATACATTGACCCAGAGCATGTGGACTCCAGGTAATTTATTGATTGAAAGCTCTGCCCTACCAAAACAAAGGCTTAACTTTATATTAATGTATAGAACCTCATACATCATAGTCTCTGCCCATTGACTTGTCACCAATAAGACTGAAGTCAAAGCTGGAGAATCCAAGGTATTCCATGAATTATGTTTGTAGAAGACTGCAAAGGTGATTAGGACTCTTCATTTGAAGTATCATAAGAAAATGCCTTTAACATGAAGATTTTAGATGACTGCATGCAACTTGTTTTTAGTTGGAAACTGTGAACAGGTACAGGAAGAAAGTCTTATAGAAAGAAACAGATTGCAAAAGCCTTTCCAAGTACTCTTTCCCCATATAGCTCTGAAAGGCAAGTCTTCTATAGTCACAGGAGCCTTACTGCACATACAGAGCATACAACTTTACATGATTTGGAGGTAGATTCAAATTCTCCACTACACTTAGAATGGAGTCTTGGTATGTGCATAGATTCAAATGTCACTAAAATGTATATTTTCTATGTTTACAGTAATATATCCTAATTTACTTCCTCCCAGTGATCTAGAATTTTACATTATGAAATATAACTGCATCAAGTGTCCCTTAGGAACCTCCCTGTGATCTAATTTAGGTTCCTCACCAACAAACCATTTAAGAAAATAGCATTAAAATACACCAAGATAGTGTATTTGTCTTGTAAGGACAAAAAGTATGGCTTTCATGTGCAGTGCCACTCATGCTCTCAGGTATGTCATAGTTTCAAATTTCTCATACTGAGGCTGGGAAAGACAACCCATTAAAAGGAAAAGAGTCCCAAGAGCAGGCAAAAAACGTTAGAGATATACCCACTCCCACTGTTAGGATTCCCACATGCACACGTACAAACAAACAAACAAACAAACAAAAAAAGAAGCTGAAGCCATAGAATATATGCAGAGGACATGGTGCAGACCCCTGCAGGCTCTGTTATTGCGGATTCAGTCTCTGTGAGTACATATGAGTCCTGCTTAGTTTATTCAGTGGACCATGTTCTCATGGTTTCCTTGATTCCCTTTTACTCCTACCATTTCACTCCCCTTTCCATGGGGTTCCTGAGTTCTGAGAAAGAGACCAGATGGAGACCTCCAATTTAGACTCACTCCGCATAATGTCTCACTGTGGGTCTTTGTGGGTCTTTATGAGGCAGATAACATTTATTGATTCATGTATGTTGAATCATTCCTGCACATGTGGAATGAAACCCCTTGCTCCCTTTTAAAGATTTTTATTTATTTTATGTACATGAATATTTTCCATTCACATATGCATATGCAAGATTTGTAAGCCTGGTTCCTGCAGAGATCAGAACAGGGTGTGGAATCCCTTCTGGAACTCCAGTTATAGACAGTTGTGAGCATCCACATTTGTTACTCAGTAATACTATGAGAGCAATCAGACATTTTATACTTTTATCAGAAACAGAGTATCATGGCAATTGCCAGAATTAATACAGTGATAGTTTCCAGGATACAGTGATGTCTGCAAGCTATACAGAGAACATAAAATTAATCTTGTTAAGCTTTTGTGTTTCTTTTAGCACTAAGGAAACATACAGACAAAAGCAAAGTTGCCTGAATAATTCACTGCCTGAGGGAGTATATCAGTTTCTCAAGAACTGGGCACATAATATCCAGACTCTTACATAAGAGTCACAGACTCTTACATGAGAACCCATGATGCATGCCTCTCAAGACAGGTAGGCCAGCCCATCTCCGTGGTTCCCTGTACATTTTATTCAACAGTTTGTTTGATTTTCAAAGATTTCATTAATAGATTTATTCATATTCCCTTAAAATACTTGATCATATTGATGATAACTAGGTTAAGAGGCCTTGTCTTATGCTTAAACTGTATCACATTTCTCAGGACCTACAGTAGGAGAGTTGCATGTCTTTAATGGAGACATATTGTCTTGGCTGTTTTGGATTATATTTTGTGCTGCCATTTAGGCATCTGGGTTTGGGATGATAGTACATCTAGGTGCTAAAATCTGGTCTTATCTTTGTTTGAGAGGTGTTTAACTTCTCATTTTCTGTTGTCTTCTCTAGTTTTTAGGAAAGTATGGTTTCTGTAAGGTGCCTGGTAGGGAATGTTTCTTAGATCCTGCTAGGTGTGTTCCCTGAGGATTTCAGAATGAATGTGTTTCTTGGCACTGGGAATTGACAATTAATAATGGTAACAGGATAGAAGGGAATTGGTGAGGGAGGCCACAGTAGGGACAAAAGCATGATTTGACACCATGATCTGCTAATTTCTTTGTATATAAGGACAGTGAAGGAGAGGAGACCACAGTATGTGATCTGCTATAGAGCTGGAGAAAAGATTTGGTGATTGGATTGGAGAAGAGATGTGAAGATCTGAAGATTACCAACCTCCTTCCTGGGTGGGGTTGCTGAAAAGAAAATTAAGAATTAATATGAAAATAAAACATAATTAAAGTAATTATTTAGGTGTCAATAGATATTAATATGGAGCAGTGCTTCTTCCCCTGCTGCCAGTAACAGCTGAACTTAGATCATACAAGTGTTTTTATCGCAATTTGTTTTCAAAAATACTTTTATTCATTGTTTGAGAATTCCACAAAGTGTGTTTTTATCATATTGACTTCATTTCCTCTGTTTTTCCATATCCATTCTCTACCTTCAATTTCCTATCAATTCAACTTTGATTTTTACTTCTCCTTCCCCTTCCCCTTCTCCTCCTTCTCCTTCTTTTTTCATTTTCTTTACCCTGTAGAGTCATTTTTGTTTTGGCCTGGTATGAGTGTGGCCTGAACTGGAGTATGCTTACCTAACTGGTGACACATCATTAAAGAAACCTGACTTCCTCTCTTCTAACAACTATTAGTTGAAAATAGTTCCTAAGTTAATAGTGGTAGTTTTGTGCCACTTCTTTCCCTCCATGCTAGAATTGTTTCTGTCTTGAGTTTGCATAGGTTTTCTGAATGGTGTTACATCCATTGTGAGTTCATATGTGCTATTCTCTAGCTGGTGTGTCTAAAAACACATTGTTTTCTAAAAGGTATATACTACCTTGGGATCTTATGATATCTCTTCTTCTGTAAAGATCCCTACATATTGAGTTAAGTAGTTTTATATGTACATCAATTTAAGACTGAGAGCTCCACAGTCTCTTAATTAACTGAATCAGCAGTAGCACACAAAAAGTTGAGGTTATCTGCATTGATGGTCATCTAGAGCCAAAAGAAGTCTGTTGAATTAGTCGTGAGAGATGTGCTGATCTATGGATGTAGTAATACCTCATTAGGAGTGATTTTAATACTATGTTCATGTGGTAGAATAATAATATTAGGTTCTCTCCTAGGACCTATTATCTGTCTAGCCACAGGTTCTTGGACCCTGATAATAGTGCAGATAATAAGTTCCATTTCGTGGAGCTGGCCTTAGGCACAATCAAAAAGTCATTTTTTACTTCCATAATATTCTTGCTATTATTAAACCAATGGATATATTTTGTGACGTTTGTCATTACTGCAGTTCGCAGTATATGGATAAGACTGATGGTTAGTTTTCTACTCCAGTAACAGGAATAAATTCATCCAGTACCATGGATACTAATAAACAGAGTTGAAGCTTCCAATTAAGAGGCATCTCTTGGTTTACTGATGTTCTATGGCTCAGGTATGTATTGTCTTCAGCAATATAGTCATACTTTCAAGTTCTTGAGGATAATTAAGGTTATTGGAAACAGCCTGTAATTCTTGGGTGACCATAGGACTCTGTTAGTCAACAACTTGAAAGCAGTAACAATTCTTCTCATTGAGATTTTCATTTGTTGTCATATGGTGTCCAGTTGGTGTATTGTCCCTTTCTTATTGTACAATATCCAGTAAATTCATTGAAACTTTCTCTGTGTGTCTCTGTCTCTGTCTTTGTCTCTGTCTCTCTCTCTCTCTAGACACACACACACACACACACACACACACACACACACACACACACTCTTCACAGTGCTATTTTTTTCCTTTGATCTGACATCAGTGCTCTAAAATGAATAGTAATTTGTTCATGTCTCTTCATCAAAAGTTAACTCCATATTAATACTTATTTCAGTAAATAGGCGGCTACATACTCCACCTTACTTGTCAAAATGCAGAGACAGTTCAACCAAATATTCATTTTACTTTATCTTAATTGACATGTAATTATAAAAATAAGTAGCTCACAGTATAATTTCAAAATATGAACATGTAGCACACATTTGGCTAATCATAAGAATCAGAATTTTCCTTTTATTGCCACTGAAATGTGAAACCTCTGAGTTTTCTGTTCTGAATCTTCATAAAACATGTGGTGGTTTATTTTGAACTGTAGTTCTGTAACTATGCTGCCAAACATTAGAATATACTCTTTCTAGGTAATTATACTTTAGTTGAAACACACAGCCTCTCTTTCTATGCCTGACAGACTGTAATAATCACTATCTATATCTCAACCAAGTTTCTAAAAATACTTCCCACATATAAGAAATTTGGTTCTTTTCTTTCTGTCTCTAACTCACTTCATTTTGAAAGATTTTATGTTTAGAATATTAAGGTCATCTTTCATTGGGTAAGATATATTCATGAACTTGTTTTTGTAGTGGCAATAGTCAAAAATAAGTATACTACTTTATCAGGATTATTGTTCTTTTACAGCTTCTTTTTTCTACCTTGTAGAGTTTTCAAAAAGGCTTTAGGAGCATGGGTGTGGTGGCAGGTACCTTTGACTCTATCACTTGAGAGCCTGAAACTGAAAGGGCATGAGTTTGAGGTTAGACTATACTACATAGCTTGTTTCAGATGAAAATTTAAAAAAATAGGAGAAAGGATGAGAGAAGAAGGAAGAAAGAAGAAAAAAGAGAATGAGTAAGATAGCTTGTCCTTCAGTTCTTCAGGCTATTATTAGGATAAAAGGAAGAAACAAGTACAGATGGTGTGACTGAATAGTTACAAATAATTTCTAACAATAATCACTCGTATCAGAACAGAGGTGAATGGAACCCTTTTCTTTTATATTTAATTATTTCATGAGGATCAAGGTGAGATTATCCCTAGGCTAAAATTATTTTAGACATGAGAACACTGGCATCCCATTGCCTTTAAAAAGTATTATCAAGCATGAATAAAATAGATCAAACCAGAACCTAGAACCTATTAAATATTATTAAAATGTTACTCTAAATATTGAATGTGATCCTGTATATATTAAAACATGGATAGAAACATTATTGAAATGTGTTCACATCAGTAATATCTATATACCTACCAAATATCTATAATAGGCTTAGATCTGAGTATAAATCAGTTGATCTTTCTTATGATGCTGAAGGACTTAATGACTTTAATCAAAATGTAGGGCAAAGAAATAAACCAATTAAAACATTAATGTGCTTACATTTTTTCATGACTTTTAATACAAGTTCCCATGTAAACTAAACTCAAAAACTTTATGTAACTGAGGCTGATCCTGAACCTCTGTTACTCCATCTTCAACTCTTTAGTTTTTGGATAGCAGGTCCACTTGGTTTATGTTGGGATGAAAATCAAACACACGTGTTTCTGCATGCTAGGAAAGTACTCTAGCAACTCAATTATCTCCAAATCCATACATTTTATGTAAAGAAACTTGCATTTTTGTAATAACAAACTGAGAAATTTTAAGCATGTAAAGTTATTTAGCAGTTTCATTTGGAGCCTAGGTTTAATGCAGGCAATAAGAGTCATAAATTTTAAGATTCTAAGCATTTTTACTTTAGTTGCATGTGCATCATGGGTGGGCACAACTGAAAAGGACACTTGTCTATTTTAGACTACTGGTGATTAAAGTAAAAAAAAAACCAGCAACTAACAATTTTTATTGTGAAATTTATCTTTTAAAGAAGTATGCAACTTTTGACAGAAAATAACTTGGGAGTCATTAAAAAAAGTATATGAAATATATTTTCATTTGAGAAAAAAAGTGTTGAGGGCAACATTTTATTGCTTCTTATGTAAAAATTTTTTTTGTGAATTCGTATAGTATCATGGTTTCCAGATCTTGTTCATTCATTATTATTTCTTCAGTAACTTTAGAAGATTTTAATCCAAATATAAAGGGACAATAAATAGAAGTAGATGATGATTAATAAACTGATCATTATTTTGTATACATACTTTTGTATACTTTTATTCTAATGAAACTATTCAAAAGATGACTAGGAATCTTTACACAGATCATGTAAGTAAAGATAGTTTTATTAATCTTAAAATGCTTTCTTCAGAATTTTAAACTTCACAGCTTGCTTGTGATGGTATTCCCTAAAATTGTTAATATGGAAAATCAATCTACAAGAGTTTTAAGTGGAACAAATCTTTTAAAAACCCTTAAACAAATTTGTAGTTTTATATTACATAAAAATGAATTTTACATCCTTATATCTTATCCTGGCAAAGGATCCAAAGGAAGTATAGTTGTTGTAATTTTCCCAGCAACTTACATGTTAATATATTAGCTAAAATATTAGACTATATTTTTGGAATTTGGAATCAACATAATAACATTTGAATATATTAGTGTTTTAGTCTTTTGGTAGTTATTAATAGTATTTGCATTATTCTGTTTTCTATCTAAAAATCCAACATTGGTACCTTGACTTTTCCTTTGTTGATAGCCAAGACATTGGACAGTAGTTTTTTTTTTTTTTTTTTTTTTTTTTTTATTGTGTTGGAATTTTTCAGACTTTTCATATGAAATTAAGATAGCATCTACAATTCTATTAGAAATTTAGGTTCCTCATGCTTGGCATATTTGATCTAATTTAATAATTCATCTTTGAAGTAGCAATGTTGTGAGCACTTTCTTGTATTGCTGTCTATTCTTGTAGACAACGAATCAAGCACATGGATTGAGTATTCTAAACAAATGTGCTACCACTGAACTTCATCCCTAGCCTCTAATAATGAAAGCATATTGTCATACTCCACCCAAAAACTTTCAATATTCACATTATTTTAATGACAGAAATCATTTCACTTGGGCTGATGATAATGTATCTCAGTGTACATAACCTAGAGAATCCTGGAGAAAAGAGATTGTGCTATAAGCATACACAGCTTTGCATCAAATTTTGATTTTTAATTTGGTATGAGGTTTCCTTGTTACTTACAGTAGAAAATAAATAAAATAACCTTTGTTATTTGAGGTTCAAATAGTAGGAGTTTCTAAAAAATAAATAGTCAAAGATTCTAATATCTGAATCTCAGTGTTACACTGAAGTCCATGCTCACTTACACACTTTCCAAAAATGGCAAGTAATGGTGAGATAGTAGAGCTATCCAATCTTGAAACATGTAAAGCTAATCAAAACTGAACTTGAACTTTCTCTTTGGTGATATATAAACAAATGTGAAAAACATATGCCAAGAATAAAAGCAAAGCAAGTCTGGATTATCAGTTAATCTTCAAGTCTTCTGATAAATCACACATATTAGGATCACTGTGACAGAAAGCTATCATAGAATATGCTGCCTGTACTTTTCATTTTGTTATGTTTTTTGAGACAGAGTTTCTCTGCTGAAACTTTGGCTTTAATTCTGTCACTCTGTAGACCAAGCTGGCCTCAGACTTACAGAAATCCATCTACCTCTGCCTCTCAAAAGCGGGAATTAAAGGCATGTTCCAATATCACCCAGCTTATTTGCCTGTACTTGACAAAACTATTATAGTCTTACATTTTATTAAGACATGTTTCTAATGCATTCTTTCTCTCTTTCTTTCTTTATTTAATTATTGTTGCCAAAAACTTTATTCAACTGTTTGCTTGGACATCACCTTCACAGAAGTTTTCTCTGCTTACATTTGTCCCACCTTCTGCTTCAAGTTTCCACCAAGACATGCCTATTACTGAGAACTCAACCCACTCAGCTGTAGTTCCTATGGCTGTCTGCATCACTTGCTAGACTGCAAGCTCCCTGAATACCCTGACTTGTTTATTCTTTTTTATAAGGTTCATATTTCTTATACTTTTCTTCTCTCATATAATACATCCCAATACCCTTCTTTTCTACTCTCCATTCTTTCCAATTCTCCCTCCATCTCCCCTCTCCCTCAGATCTATCTATTGTTGTATTGTTACACAAATATTTTTAATCTGATTTAATTACAGAAACATTCTTTTGCATTTGTGACAATGATAATCTGAATAAGAACAGGAAACGTGGAAATGATCCTTTCACCTTTGAGAACATAATAGACTATAGCTGTGTTAAAGTATGAGAACAGCTATCAAAACATTAACTTTTGTAAATCTAAGAAACAGCAATTGCCCAGAAAGCAAGAGCTTATGATTAATCAGGGTAAAAGAAATTTTACATTAGTTTTAAGACTCTGTTAATAATTGTTTTGATATCCTCATATAGTTGCTATTTGATCTTATGTTGTTTGACTAATAGGATAATTGTTAAGTTAGTCACCTTATTATAAGTAAAATCAGAACATATTAAAATTATGTCATTTGTAGTTGCCTAATTATTTTCATTTTTAGAAATAAGATTTTTATTTAAATATAAGGGGCAATAGAAATTACATAGTTTTAACTTTTATAATTCAATTTTTTTGCTTAAAGAAAATACTTATCTTGTAGACATGAGACAACGTAATTTGAGGTTTCTTCCTACAGTAAAGTTAGAATAGTATCCCTATTGTAAGATGTGATAGGAATAATTTCTTAATTATGAGACCATTCGTCTTGGAACTTCAGTTAAATGCAAATATAGTAAGCTCTTATAAATAGGGATTCCTTTATTACTAGGTTCAAACAAATCCTTCAAGATGTTTAACCTCATATAGATAGGCTTCTACTTCTCAGTATTTACCAATGAGATAATTACTGCAAAACTATTAAGGAAATAAATCTAGATTTCATTTATAAATAAAATTACATGAGTCACCTGTGACTCTTTAATTATCTAGACACAAATTTAATAAAATCAAAGATGCAAAATGACACAGAGGACTTGCCATAGAGGAAGTAGAGAATATTCTGAGAAGTGGAGAATATGGGAAAATCTTACAAAGCATCACAGCGTTTATATTTTTATTGCATTAATATTAGCAAGTATATTAGTGGGAACAACATATTGAAGAGTGAAAATAGAATTTAGGACAAATTTGAGCACAGGGTAGACACTATTTTTACTGAGATTATTTGTTTTCAACTACTGAATTATGATGCAATGACTTATCTAGTGACTCAATAGGAAAAAAAAGTAGAAGTTTCAAGCAGGCAGGTCTTCTGTTCTACTTCATATAAGAGTTGAAAAATCCACAATCTTTCCTAAAAATTAAAAATCTGTTTTGAGACTACAATTTAATTACAATTCTCTTTCCCTTACCTTTCCAAACTCTCCCATATACTTTTCTCAACTCTCCTTCAATTTATGGTCTTCCTTTTTTTCCTAATTGTTATTGCATGCATATATGTGTGTGTGTGTGTGTGTGTGTGTGTGTGTGTATGTGTGTGTGTGTATGTGTGTACATACCATACCCTGTTCAGTCCATATAAGCTACCTGTATTTAAGTTTTCAGGGATGACCATTTGTAATGGACAGTCATTTATGTGTTCACCATTTTTTAAAATACTCTTTCTTACTTATGTTTCAGGATTCAGGCATTTCATTTACATTGACCAACTGTCTGTCTAGATTTTTTTGGTATTTAAGTTTTATCTTTTTTGCTCAGAAACAATTGCAAGATAAGGACAATTTTGATTTCTTATCATATTCTTTATCAAATTGTGTTTCCAAAAAATGTCTACTTTTTTCAGATCCTGTTATCAGAACTTTTCCAATTGCTAAAGATCTTGGGTTTTGCTGCTTTTCAGAAAGGAGCAAGGGAAGCAATAGAATGCATATTTATTGAGCTACATATTCCAAGTGTGGAAGATTTTATAGTGATTCTTCTTTTAAAATCCAAATATTTCAATGTGCTGCAGTCTGGGTCTTAGATGTGTCCCCAATGTCCTGCGTATGAAATCTTGGTTGTCAATCTCTGATATGACTAGGATGTGATGGCACATTTAAGAGTAAGGATCTAGCTTAAAATCTTGAACAAACAGGGCCTTCCCTTAAATGTAGTAGTGGGGCAGTTACCAGTTTAATTTACTTCGTTGGCATTAATAGAGGAGCACCTT
The DNA here is from genome assembly GCA_026225945.1 of Cricetomys ansorgei. NCBI lineage: Eukaryota > Metazoa > Chordata > Mammalia > Rodentia > Nesomyidae > Cricetomys > Cricetomys ansorgei. The sequence continues at coordinate 29,178 of JAMJFZ010000757.1, forward strand.
TACCTTCTTTCCTGATATGATGTCTTGCCAAAACCAATAAAACATGAGTGGAAACTGCAAGTCACAATCCAAAACAAAATGTTCTTTCAAACAAACTTAACATTGTATGCATTTTTTTACAAAAATAGAAGTTGAGAACATATAACGAAATTGAAAACTTGGAAAACCATGAATTTAAGCTTTGCATTTACTTAAATTTCATTTTTTGTAGTTCATAATTTACAGTCAATATTTGCAGAAATTGATAAACTGTACAAAATCTGAGATATTTACATGTATACATTTGGGATGAAGTAATTTCTGATTCCAGGTGACCTCCGCGTTCACAATAACTTCTCAGTTCATCAATGAGTAATAATCAATATTTCTTCAGACTTAAAGGGCTTTTATTTATATTTCCTGTTCATTTTAATTTTAATAAAGAAAAATGGCATTTCTCAAATATTTTCAAGCAAGGAATATTCTTTTTTTGACTATGTCACTAATCATTAATCTTTCTGGAATGCTAATCAGCCCTAAGTAACCTATTTTTGTGAATTTAAAAGAGGTTTACTTGTCCCTCATCCTTCAGATGCTGAAAGGTTTGACAACTCTACCCAAAGAAGTCTAGTTATTATAAACTCTAGATTAGGACAAATGATACTTCACTTCAAGCAGTATTATGCTTCCAAAAGTAGAGATGGATTACTGTTATCAGTTTTCAGAGACAGTCAAGTGATTCTATTTTTGAAATATTTATATATTTATATGTGTTTTATACAAATTTATATAAATTTTCAACTTTTAAAAAGATAAATCTGTCTTTTCCTACATTGAAAAGACAAAGGAGACCTTTGGGGTTGATCCTAAGTTGAAATATCATGGTTTATTATTTAACATTTAGAATCTATATATAATGTGAATCTAGCTTCATTGCTAGTTCTCAGTTGATCATTTGGGGGAAGAAAGGGACACTGAAACAGAGAAAAGAGATGAAAAGCATGGTGATTTCAGTTTTAGGAAATATCTTTGTGTTCTTGGAGGATACATGTTTGCCATAGGCCATGCTTTTTGCTTTGACATTTTCATTTAACACCATGTTCATCATTACTTTATAACCATTTGTCATTTTAGAGATGAAGAAATACTGAGCTATTTCTACTAATTTAATTTAGAAACATCACAATATTCTCATTGTTACTGAAACTAACTAAAATGATTTCTTTATTTCTCTCTTTTTCTCTAAGTATCCCTTTCCCTATCTCAATCTCTTCCTCTTCCCATATATTTACACACACACACACACACACACACACACACACGTATGTATATTATTTTCTGTATAACATTATGTACTATGTACATACTTATAGCAAGGATTTGACCAAATCTCTAACATTACAACTGCACTAGGACACCATGGAAACAATTGTTTAGCATATAACTGAGTTAATGAACATTTTCATAACATGAGTTAAACAAAATTACATTGTGTATTCTTGATACACACATGTGTTATTCTCAATCACAATTATGCACATATATAAACACTTCCAATACCCAGTAAGCCAAAAGGCAAAGAGGACATGAAGACTGCATATAAAAAATAAAATAAAATGATTCTAGAATTGGTTAAATGCTTTTGAGTTGTTTTATTCATGAGAAAGTATGAATAAATACTTGTAAGGCAGATAAAGGTGGGAGTTTGAGGCCAGCCTAGTCTACATAGTAAATTCTAGGTCAACTAGAACTGTGTAGATTTTTTCTCCCAAAAAAGGGGGGGGGGAATAAAGGGAAAGAGAGAAAGAGAAAGAGAAAAAAGGGAGGAGGAAGGAAGGAAAGTATAAAATATTTGTATCTGCCATATGAAGCCAATACAAAAATCTCATTATGCACAAAAAGTAATGTTTAATGGCCCCTTAATCACAATGGTTCAACAAGATATTATTATGAATATTATTTATGAATGGATTTTAAAATATCCATTTGCTGCTAAACCTACCACAATATAATATGAAGGGTACAAACTATCTGATTTGTTACAAAAAAAGACAGCAACCATTGATTGTGAATACTATTTTATTTTTTGGCAATCTTTACAAAATTATAATGTTAATATCTTTTCTTTTTATTTTTGTTTTGTCTTCAGATGTTGAGCTCATCTCTTGGTTCTAAGTAACCCTTCTCCCTCACCTACTCAGATTAATGTTAATTTACAATTGTAAAAATAAAAGAAATATGAACTCAACAGATGGAGATTTTAGAAGGAGCTACTGAATGTTGAGTGTTGAGGAAGCATGACTCATGGAAGCACCCAAAATTATGAAGTAAGAGGATCTCTGGTTTATGATCAACCTGTAATACATGACTGTTATGGAATGCCTAGTCCAGAGGACCATCTTATTTCTTGCAGATTTTCTTCAGAGGACTTTAATCCAATATGTCTCTTTTCTTGAATTTGAAATGAGCTTTTAGCACTAATACTATTTCCCTGTTGATTAAAAAGTAGATCTCTCTATTGAGAATTATTTTATGGTTTATGGAGGATTCGAGTCTACAGGTATATTTTTCCTACATTCCTCCCATAAACTGTTTTGATTTAAGAAAGAATAACCAATCCAACAGAAGACTTCCTCACATTACATACAAACACACTGCTACACCAATGAATCACTTCCTGTCAGGGAAAATGTGATGAAGTCAAGAAGCTGTCCTACATATTTTATGAACATCAGATTTCTCCCAGTGTGAACTTGTTCAGACATTTGAATGTTACTAGAATTTCTAATGTCTATCTCACATTTCTTGCATGCAAATGGTTTCTCAACACAATGCATCAATCTATGATATTTAGTGGAATATTAACTACTAGAAACTTTGCCACCTTACTAACATATTCATGATTTTTTGCCACTGTTTTTAAACAAGCAAATGTGGATTAGGACACTTTCTAGCAATGTAAACAAACATAGACTTTCTCTTCATGAGTGTTTTGATGATACTGAAAACACTCAGAATAGGAAAACATCGCTCCATATTGCTTATGTTCATAAGGTTTCGTACCACTGTGAAATACCTTGTTTTTGGCAACTCTTTAGGAGATAGGCTTTCTCACATTGCTTATGTACATAGGGCTTCTGGCTAGAATATATTTATTCATATATTCATACATAGCTAGAATAATGAAAGTATTTCCCACATTGATAGCATACACAGAGTTTTCTCTTATGCAGTGTTTTCTGTTTCAAGAAAGAACTGTCAGTACTGAAAAGTTCCCCATACTACACATATTTTCCCACATAGGGCTTCTCTCCAATTTCAATCATTTCATGTATTTGAGCAATAACAGAATAAATAAAAGCCTTTTTATCGCACTTATATTTGTAGAATTTTTTCCCTGTATGTTCTATCATGGGATTAAAGGAAACTGTAGTAAGTAAAAGTTTTTCCACAGTATGCATACATAGGATTTCTCTTCAAAGTAAATTATGTCTTAGAAGCAAAAGAAGAAAGGTTGTCCCACGCTGCAGACACATAGGGCTTCTCACCAGTGTGAATTATTTTATACTGTAAAAAACAGGTATGAGTGAAGCCTTTCCCATGTTGCTGAAAAGCATAAGGATTTATATCACTGTGAATTTGTTATTGATTATTCTATCTACTATCATCTATCTATCAATTATCTATCATCCGTTATTTACTTTAGCACAAAGCATGAAGATGTTCCCACACTGTTTACAAATGCATGAGTTTTTTTTTCCAGTGTGAATATATATTTTGTAAAATCAGTTCACTTAAATGTGTAGCAATTATTAAGATATGCTATGTATTTGAGCAAGCACCTATTTGCCTTTTGGATTCAGTAGTACTTAAAAGAATTCACTTATATGAACTTATGACAGGTACTCATTTTGAAACATTGTACAACATGGCGAAAATTGCTTAAATCCTCAAAAATAAACTAAAATATCAAAATGATTAGCGACTTTTCCTCATGTACTTTTAGCAGCAGTCACCTTTATTAATGCCTATGGTAATGTAACACAGGTAACATGACAGCTTCATTATGTACATTTCTATCTATAGGAACACACTTTGTCATTTAAGAATACTTTCGTAGTTTCTCTACCTTTGTTTTCTCTTTCTCTCCATTTTTATTAGTAATGTGTTTCTATTGTTGTAGTTGATGTTTTCTATAAACAGTTACATCCCTGAAAAATGTTAAAGGAAAATTGGCTTGATTCAATTTTAGTATTTAAAATCACATAAAGTGGTATGCATCTTGGTTGTCTGAATGTAGGAAGCTGACACAGGAGGATTGCCAGTATTAAGCTACCCTACATAATAAAATGTTCTCAGATAACAACAACAAAGAAAACATATGAAAGTCATTTATTACTAACTATTTTCACTTAATATCAACATTGATGAAATATAGTGAGATGACTCTTTCTTTAGAGAAGAAAGTATAAATGGCCTACATCTAGTTTATTCCTTTAGAGACTTGTATGACTCTTGGAATTTTGAGTCTTTATTTTTTATATTCCTGGAAATAATAAAATTGAGAATTTTATGGTCTTGTTTTATGTAACTAGTTTTATGTAACAAAAATAAGGAAAATATATTCAGCATTTTCGTAAAGTTTAAAGTAATAGTTTGTTTCACTTTATCAAGATGATGAACAGGTTTAAAGTATGCTTGCCTGTTTCTATCATTAATGCCATTCTGAATCCAGATACACTAAAACCTGCTAATGGAGTGAATTTTCAAGTTTGCCATTCTCCTTATTTATATATTATTTTTCTGTATTTCCATAAACTAGTCCATTAATGTAATCAAAACTACATTGTACATAATAATTGTATGGATAACAGTTATGGAAATGAAAATGGAAAAGTGTGAAGCAAAATTGTGCTTTCCCTAGAGAAACTTTGTAGAAAATAATCTGGACTATCTATTTAAAAGAATAGAAGGCTTTGTTCTTTTTCATTTATTGAAAGCACCTTTTGGGGGTGGTCTCATAAAGGCTTTTAATATTTTCTTTGAACAAAAATCATTTTCAAAGTACCCTTAAAAGCTGGTAATCCCTACATAATTTGAAAAAAATTGCACCTTTCTGAAATAATGGAAATTTTCTAGATAACTAGTTTATGCAGAAAGAAACTGCTGCAGACTTTTTTGAAGACGAGTATAGTACAGAGGGAGACCTTGTGCCACATGTTGGGTGGAAAACATCACCTACAAATAAAGAGTAAGCCACAAAAATGCCAGTCTATCTTTTTTTTTTTTTTCCTCAGATAAAATATGTAGCTCAGAAAAAAATCTAGGTATTTTTTTGTAGAAAAAACAAATGATCACATGAAGAAAACAATGGTTTTAAAAGACATGTAAGAAGCAAACACAGAATTATTTGGGTGTTATTCACGACAATGATATTTTTAAAGGTTGCTTCTCACTGTGTGTGTGTTGACCTACAAAAGTGACAGAGTGCAGTTGAACTTGACCTACATGACAAATTATATCTCTCATTTACAGGATGCTTGTATAGTATTCTTATTATACTAATAAGGCACAGAAGGAAACTACATGGGAAAGGAGCAGACCAGATGAATGTCTGTCTGTGAGATTATACTCTTCCTCTTTAAGATAATTACTTTTCATTTTTCATTATAATGTAAAACCTAGTTTCATGTAAACTGATTTCAGGTCACCTGATTGAAGTTGTTTATATTTACCAGACACAAAGCAATGGCATATCAGACCTGATTCTTTTAATCTATTTTATATGCTAAAGCCTTTGCAAATACCATCTACAGTACAAATCTTGTAAAAATAGTCACATTTTTATTTTATTTTATTATTATCAACATTTCACACATAAAGATGATTAAGAATATCAAAATCAATTGTGTGGAAACAAAAATCCCCTTATGAGCAAGCAACCGAATGACAAGTTTCTTATAAATATATAGTCAATGGTGGTGGTCAAGTCATAAAAATGTATAGTTGGTATTCATAGTCATTCCCCACTAAATACAATAGGAGAACAAAGATAAATATTTTTCCTGGGGTTATATATCGCAATGTACTGTAGAAAGGAATTATGTATTATATTTTGAAAATGATCTCAAAACATTTCCATGATTATAATGTCCTCAAGAAAGAATTTTATGTGAGAACTCAGTAAGAACAACTAATTCTTAACTGAGATCAAAGATAATAAGGCATATATTTGTATATACAAAGTGAATTGTAGTAAGTAAATTAACTTTAAATTATGAATGTTACTCCATGCCAAGATAATATTAAATCACAGACATTTTAGACATCATAGCTACATTGCCTAATCTAATTATGTTGCAAAACTCTGTACTAAAAATTTTAAAAAGAAACAAAGAAAATATGAAGCTTACTTATATTTTTAATAAGACAACTTTCTTAAAAAAATAAGCCTAGTTTAAATAAAGCAACTATTGAAACTAAATTGCAATATTATCAAAATAACCTCTTAATTCTATGCATCTAGAGATGAAACATTAGACTATGTAAGCATACCAATAATTCATTTATGATGAGAATTTTAAAGTACTCAGTATGATGAAGTAAATAGGTTCATATTTAACTCCAGGTTTGAGTTTTTATATGTACCAGGAAGCACTTAACATAACAGTAGCTTGTATTTTTGTTTTCCCTAGCATTTGATACTGTGAACTTGCTAAGCTGCAGGAAATAAACTAAGTACAGGAAATAAAGCATTTTCCATTTATATTTTGACCATTATCTAATAGCTTTGTATAGGGGACATTACTAAACTATTTTTCTAAGGATTCATTTAAAAGTAAGATAAATTTTTGATAAGTCAGTCTTTCTTCCAAGTTTGATAGGAGAGTATCAAGGGAGATAAAGGCAAGCATCCCAATGGGAACTTATGTGTGGACTATGCTCTGCTATTAATCTTATAATCATATCAATGTAGAGTTACAGATATAGTAGTTAGGTTTAGGTGAAAAAATATCTGTAAACAGCATCACAAGCTGATATCTTGCAAATTTCAGTGAAATCTTTCATCCAGGGAAATGGAAGGAAGCTTACATGCTCAAATATTTTCCTCTAAGTTTTTTATTTCTCTGCTACAAACTCCTGGGCTTTAGATTAATAAAAAAGTCTCAACTATATTAAACTTAAACTTTTTACATAGGAGGAAGGTGAAATTAGGACATTTACATAAGTTTGACATGTGCAGGAGTAGGAGAGAGTAGCACATTTAAAGCAGTTCTCTCAGCTCATAAAATTCCAGTCTCTTGCTTGCATGACTGTAGGTCCACAGACATCAGCATTGTGGCATTTACCAATATAACTGGTGTAACATATCTACTTGCTTCTCAGCATACTCTTACTTAGTAATCTGGAAGTTGAGCCAAATCCATGTGAGTCAAGTAGATGTTAAAATATACTATTTTATAGTACATATATGTGTGTGTGTGTGTCGTGTTGACTAAGAGCAATTCATACTCTATATATTGTACCTAATGTCTTTACTGTTTCTTAAATTTTATCTAATACATTATATCTCATCATGTACTCCCATTCCCTTGGGATTTTCACAGGCATGACAGACCATTGTATTTTCTTTGTTTTTGGTGACCTTAACAATTTAAGAAGTTAGCAGATGCTAGAATTTTCTTAAGTAGGTTGTGCTATCCCTGATGCTACTCTAATGACTATGCATTAAGTATAAGCATATGCTTTGAAGAGAAAATTACATAACAAAGATCCATTTACTTTTAAGATTTCAAAATACTTTTATTTGTGTGTATATGAATATGTCTTTAAATGAATATCCACAGAAGTCAAAAGAAGGTAATGGAGTTTTAGGTTCTGAAGTTACTGGCAGTTGTGAGCTCACTGTGGGTACTGGAACCAACCTACCTTTGGAAGAGTAGCTTACACTCAACAACTGAGCCATTTCTCCAGTCCCTGAAAAACAATTTGTATACTGTCATATTGGAATAACAGTCTGGCCACACACATTCACACTGGTCAATCTAACTTGAATTGCCTGGGAGGTAGCGTCTCTCAGTTTTCTTCACTGGAATATTACCTCTTGCACCTTCTGAACTGTACTCTGGACCTAACTTACTCCATGCAAACCACACTTAATTTACAAGGGAATATAAAGGCAAGTGAGGAAAATGCAAGTATTCTATATACTGTTGAGTCATATCTAGGTAATGACTTGGAATTCTTCTGATTCAAAGATACATTTCCATTTTACTTCACTTATTCACTTATTTATGTAATTGTTTATTCATATAACCTAAATTGAAATTTGTTTATTTTACTGGCCATAACTTAATACTACTATATTTAATATTTTAATTAATATAATAAAATACTAGTGTAGATCACTTAAATTTTCAATTTTGATCTTATTTACCATAAAAGCTCCATTCCTTGATAAAAGTCATATATATAAAACATAATTAACCTGAGATATGAATTTAAGAATGTACAATGGATTTGGTAAAAGACTTCGGAATATATATGTCTCAGTGGGTGTTCTGTTGTTTCTGAAAACAATTTCTTTCAGACTTTATGTTACTGGACAATGTGTATGGCAAATGTCAATAAAATATTTTTATGTGAAAAGGGAAACACAGTTTATACTATCCAACACAGATTGTTTTCTCATAGTAATATAAAATTTAAAAGAACAGTTACAATATTTTGAATAAAAGAAGGAAAGAAAACTTGTATTGTTTTTTAACAAAATTTAAAATACCAGGTTTGTAACACTTAATAATTTAGCATCATATCAGGCACAAATAGACTTGTTAACATAGAGTTCATCTTATCATCTCAAACATTGCAGCTTGTTAATTTTGATAATCAAACTTTAAATCTTTGTCTTCCCTTTTTCTCTTTTGACGGACATTTAAATAAAATAGGAAAAAAAGCTACACATGTAAATGTCAAGTAAATTTTTTGAAAGAAATTAATTAACATGCATTTCCTCCCCGATGAAAATAAAAAACATCAACAAAATTGGCAATAGGCTTATATTTTGTTTGGGCAGAATGACATTGCACATTTTAACTACACTGATTATGAAAACATGTGTCATCATGAACATAATTTCTTAGGAATGCAAGAATATTAAATATTGCCTTGCAGATGTTTCCAAAATATGTACCCATTTTTGTCATATGGAAGGAACAATTGGATGTCTTTTAAGATCAACTAGAGAAAAACAAACCACTATATGTGAATTTTATGCAATGCCAAGCTGTGATAATGACCTCCAGTGAAGTGTCTGTTATGATGAGAGCTGATCCCAATTTCACAATGGCAAGAACATCAGAAAATAAATTTGTTTATTTTGTGAGAAGTGGTCTACTATTCAGTGTTCTCTAGAGGATATAATATAATAGAATGAGTGACTATATAAAATATGTGTATGTGTGCATGTGTGCGTGTGTGTGTTATAAAGGGAATTTATTAGAGTAACTTACAGATTGTGATCTAGCTAGTTCAATAATGGCTGTCTCCCAATAGAAGGTCCATCAGTCCAGTAGTTATTCAATCTACTAGGCTGATCATACCAGCTGGTATTCAGTATAAGCTGGAATGCCAGCTTCCCCTGCAAGTACTAGCATTCATACTACCACAAGGTGAAACAAAAGCTGCTCAAGGGGAAAGAAATTAATAGTTATAGCACTGATACAAATGAAGCAGGACAATAACCATCATGGCAAATTATCCTTAAAGGTGCAACAGTGGCACTTATATTTTGGCAGTAATCAAAAGTTCTCTAATTGGAATTAAGGCCTTCTCAGTGTGAAGGGAATCATGTATGATACTGAAAACCTAGCTGACCTCTGGTAGCTAGTGAGGTCATGGATCTTAGAAAATCACATATTGCTTGATGGTATCCTAAATCAGTAGAATTCATAACTTTATTCCAAATATATATCCTTCTGCACACATGTATGTGTAGCTCTCACAATAAATAAAAGAAAATTCTCATTGTAGCATATGATGAACGTTTCAGAAATCCACAACTGGTTAAAATGAAAAGAGCAACGACTAATTATTGACTCCTCAACTGTAACTGATATATCTACAATACAACTTTTACATGTAAGCTTAGAGAACATCTTGGAACAGGCTGAAGAGAATGTCATTCCAGAAGTCCAGTAACAAGATTGTCTTCTATATATTACAGTGGGCTATACCAATGAAATATCTATATGTTTGTCTAAACAAGACCTGAACAATGAAAACACCACTTGATATACCAGCATAGATGAGGACTTTTTATCCCTCTACCCCCAATGGAGAGCTACAGGAGATTAAAGGCTATTGAAAGTGGGAGAATCAGTCTCCCTTAGAGATAAGGTCCTTAACTCTTTATCCAAAATGGTCAGACCTGCAATGTATACATGATGAGCAATGTTAAAATGATTTACCAGATACATTTCTTAATTTATTTCCATATGTACATAACAATAATAATGTAAGAACACAAGATCATGAGAGAGGTTAAGGAAGGAACTGAAATGATGTAATCACATATTAATAAAATAAATACAATTTAAAAATAATTCTATCATTCACTAAGAAAACTTAAATTTTATTAATTTTGAAAGCAATGACTGATTGGTCATCAAGACTCTTAGAAGAAAGCTTATCCAAGGTGTATATAGTTGATATACATATAAAATACAAATGAGAGTTTAGATAAAACAGAACTATCTATACCTCAGTTTGAATATCTAAGGTCTATAGTCCCTAGAAAAAGGAAAGTGAAGAGAGATACTAGACAGTGAAGAAAGATATTAGTTTGGAGTCTCAAAAATCATGTGCTACTCACCCAAAAATTAAAAAAGAAATAGAACATGTATTTTCAGAAATGAATATTAAATTTTGACAATTACTGTATCAGAGCAATGACTCTCGATAATATATTTGTTACAATGGAGATTTTAGAAATATTTATAAATACCAATTATTTTATATGTTATCACATCTTAAGTCACATAATTATATAAAGATGGTGAATGGATTAAAAAGAAATGCATTTAACAGAGTTTAGAATATGAGATACGTTTAAATGAGGTTAATCATCCCAGTGAAATATAAATATATGACAACATTCAAAGTTGATATTTGAGGCTTAATACTTAGAAAATATATGTCTATGTTTTCTTTCAACTAAGAAAGTTTTGAAATAGAATTAATTATCCTTTCAAATACAGCTATATTATTCATATTATGTCATTTAATATTTATTTTGTTCTTAGATTTGTCATTCATATTAATAAAATTTGGATGAGTTTAGTTTATCAAATTCAACCTTTTAATGCAGTTAAATGGTTAGGCATAACTTGCAGGATTTACCAATGTTCTCAGAGACAATACTGATGCTTCTATGTATATACTGGATTCAACACTTCCCAGAGTAGAACTCTTTCTCTTTCCAAGAATATATCAGGGACCTTTGATTAGGACTGTCAGTTTAAATTCATAACACACACACACATACACACACACATGCACACACACACATATCTAAGTGTATGCATTTAATGCTAAGTAAAATCTCTTTAGAATTTTGTAAGTAAGGAGGCTTGAAAGCAAGAGGATTCAGATTGGAGAAACTGCAAAAGAAGTGCAGAGTATATACACTGTATTAGAGATGGGAAGAACAGAAAGCACTATAATGATCAATTCTCTATCAGAAAGACAGTGCCTAACTGATCGAGCTCTAAACATTAACAGAGTAGTACACGGACATAAATCCTTTTTACACACTGACAAATCATAAATATCTTAGATGTTTTATCATACTAATTATAAATTCTCATTGCTATGAAGCATAAAATAAATCTAAGGTATTAAAAATACAATCCAAATATAACTCTGTGCTTCTTCTGACTGCTGCCCTTCTTCATTTCCTCCTCTATTATTATAACTCTAGTAACTGTTGAAATAAGACAAAAAAGCAAAACTGAGTTTTCAGATTCAATAAGACTCCCACTCAATTTTTATATCAGGCTAAGAAATGTTTATAACTAAATGGCTTATGCAGGGAAATTATTTAGAGATGACATTGGTTGCCAGCTTTATGATAATTTTAATGAAATCTTCTCCAGTACCTCTAAACCTAAAGCAGGCTTAAACTGTGAAATGGTGCTCAACAATTGAAGGGATACAACCAGTAGGGGAGAAATGATGCAGTAATAAGCATTCTAAATTGTTGTAATGTGACTCTTCTTTTCTAGCATCATATCTGCTTCTTTTTATAGTAAGATAAACTATCTTATATATTAGTGAATAAGTAATAATGGATCATACCCCAGCTGTGAGCCATTTTGTGGATGGTAAACTAAGGGGCAAGTACAGACTTTACAATATAAATTGCATCTTATACAACATGTGAAACATTAGCAGGTTGCACTGAATATTCCCATACAAGGAAAGCAGAAATTATATCGTTGGGGCTCAATTCTTTACATATAATTGGACTTGCATATTGGGTCTCAGGAGTTAGTAAATTAGAGAATCCATCCTAAATATTTACTTTCTGATTATAGGAAAATTAATTCCTCTAATCATTGGTTATTACCAACTTTATAGTAGAGTTTCAAGTAATATATTTGTATCTGAGAAATATACAAACTCATGAGAGCCTAAATGTTGCTATTTCTTCTTTCCCATGTTAGTCTCTGTGACTTTGCTCAGATTTGGAAACTCAAAGGCTTCAACTGAGGAAGTTACTTCTTTTCTGCTGCACAATCTTACTAGAAAAGCCTTCCTTGATTTCAGTCTTAAAACTTGATTAACCTTGATGGTTTATGAGTTTTTTATCTTAAGCCCAGACATTTTTCATACATGAACTCTGACTTAACCTAATAATGAAAACTTCCTATTTAACAACTCTTCTGCTGGCATCTCCATCATATATCCAAAACTCACCTAGGAATCATCTCTAGTCTGAACCATTAATCAAGTTTATCCTACAATAATCAATAATACAACTCTCTTCTATTTCAAATCATGTTGAGTTTAGCAGCAGATTCTTCCTGTTCTCCTTTCAAAATCCCTGAGCAGCACTAATTTGTATCTTCTTACTATTATCCTTATAGTCCAGATCATTCTTATCTCTCAACTAAATGGCTACAAGCAATTTCTTTCTGTACTTTGTGCTTTTTCCTTACTGTGCTGCAAGCCATCTCTCTCTGGCTGTCAGAGTGATTATTTTCCATTATAAGTGATAAAAAGCCACTTATCTGTTTGAAAGCATGAAATAGGTGGGTTTTTCTGGCTAATATGCTACTGCTGATTATCTGACCTCAACCTCTGATCTTCTTATTCAATTTCCACCCCAGACTTCAAGCTGGCTAACTGTAATTCGAGGTTTAAAAATATTTGGGGAATAGCCATGCCTCTATCTACTTTTGAGGTCTAGCTTGAGTTTTGTTTTGTTATTGTTTTTGTTTTTTGTTTTTGTTTTTGTTTTCAGAGTGGCAGAAAGTTTTTCATCAGCAGGAAAGACTAGGACTCAGTATGCTGTGCACAATAGTCAGGGTTTCTCTCTATCACTTCTTTTATTGAATATATATTATCAAAACAGAAGTCATGCCACAAACAAAATAGTGAGAGAAGTCTACTGAAGATACTGCTATGTATACTACTGTATATATACTATATATACTACTGTATATCCTTAGAAGAAATTTCTTATTGGTATCACTTTAGCTATTGCAACACTTGTCTTTCTATCATTGTATAAAGTGACTCAAACAACAATTGAGCAATTTCATTTTATTTTCCTTTCATTGAGATTTCATACAGTTAATTTTCATGCCTGGTATTGTAAATATGGCTTATGATTTCTAAGGAATTTAGGAAATATGTTTTATTATGAAAATTATACTTAATGACAATGTCTGGACAAAACACCCAGTTGCTGATGCAAAAGGCTTTAAATACAATCATTTGAAAAAATATATATATACAAAATGAGACATTTACATATGCTGAATTGTATGTATTTTCATATATATATATATGTATATTCACATTTGAATGTGTGTGTGTTTGTGTATGTGTGTGTGTGTGTGTGTGTGTGTGTGTGTGTGTGAGATGTGTGTGCGTGTTTGTGAAAAAAGACCTGGTGACCACCAATATTTAATGGAAACTTTGTCATCTTTCATTTAAAATGCAGACACTTTGTGTTTTAGTTACATTTTTCCCACTTTTGAGTTGAAATACTTATCTTTCACCATGATAATAGTGACTAGATTGTACTAGTCCATGTTATTGTATTATTTCATATTTCCCAACATATTATTAAGAAGTCAGGCCTTGTCATAAATCTCAGAAATTTTCCGGGTATAACAATGCATTGATAAATAAATGATGCTTCATAGTCAATTTTGCAATCGTGGTATTTTCAAATAGTGATCATTTCCACTTTTAAAATTTGTCAGTCACAAACATTTTAATTCAGAAACACCCTAAAATATGACAACAAATATAAAGTTTACTTTTCAAATTAGTAAATTACTGTGGTTGTTGGTTTATTGAAAATAATCTTTACCTTAAAGTAAAGGAAGTTCTCACACTATAAATGCAAGTTTATGAACTTGCTCCCACCAGTAAGTTGTCACTATTACCTAATTAATTTCAATGTTCAAAGAGCATTTGCACAGTTGTCTTGTGAAATCTACATAAGGATAAAATTCAGAGATGCATATAAATTTCAGTTTGAGGTTAAAATATATATGTAAGGGTCTGGAAAGATGACTCAGCAGTTAAGAGCACTGACTGCTCTTCCAAATGTCCTAACTTCCTAAGTTTAATGCCCAACAAACACATGATGGCACATAAATATCTATAATTGGGTCTGATGTCCTCTTCTGGCACACAAGTGTACATGCAGATAGAGCACTCATATATAAAAGTAAATAAATAAATATTTTTCAAAAATTTAGATGTGATTCATTTAAATAGATTCAACCATTTCAAAATAGAGTAATCAATAAATTTTATGTTAAGCACTCAAATATATTTAGTAGCGGAAATCATATATTGAATGTTTTATCATGATCAGAATACATATGGAGAACTACAAATATAAAATGTGTCATTGAACTTGTGTGCTGTCTTTGTGGATAAGAGCAAATGCCTCCTTTGAAGCAGTGTGCTGACTTTATGGGTAAGAACACTTGCTCCCAAGCCTGAGAACCTGTGTTCCTATCACAGTACAGATGTACAGAGTGATCAGTGAATGTAGGTATGGGATTGTAACCCCAGCTTCCTAGGGACAACAATGATTTCTAGGTTCCTAGAGCTTACTATCTTCTAGCCTATATTCAGTTTCATGGAGTCTCAAAAGAATAAAAGCTATAAACCAGAACAACTCATGTCCTCCATAGGTAACTCTGATATGTACACTTGTACATATATATTTTACATATATAGAGCCCACTTATTCATCATACCACATACAAATAAAACAAATACATAAATATTTGAAAAATCTCTTGAAAATAAATTGGATACTACTCTAAAATGTTATTTACATTATAACAGTAAGATTTTTTTAAAATATAGTAATAAGAAAATTGAAAGAAATAGACTAAAATGAATTTTACAATTTTTTTATTAAAAGAATAAAACATCATATGCACTAGAGTCAACATGTAATTTGTCCCTTTGACCTTATATCTGGTAAATTATTGCAATAGTTCAGACTCTAATATTGAACAAAGCTGAGAACCACTTGGGAAACAACATATTTGAAGGGGGAAAATCTATGAGGTATTACAATTATTTCCCTAGATAGATGATATAAAAACAAAATGAAATTTCCAATATCCCCAGGATGAGTAAACTGAGCATCATGGAACCTATAGGCTTCAGAGGGCCCTAGAGAAAATAAAGGCTTCATTTATCCTTATCTATCACTTGTCCCAGAAACTGAAGATATACTTTATTCTTTCCTGTAGTAGTTCCTTAGGAAGAGCAGCTTTCTAAATTCTCACTTTAAATACAGTCAGTTCAATTTTCCAAGTTCGTTTTAGGATCTGCTTAACCATCAAGAGCAAAGGTGTGAATCACTCTCTCCTTGGAAACATACATCTTACAATCATCCCCTTGAATACTTGCTTCTGCTGATGGTCACCTTAACAATCAAGTCATTTTTTAGATTGCTACTTTACTCACAGCACATATCCATCTTTCCATTTCCCCCAAAATATGGTAATTTCCAATCCATATATTATCTTCATTTTTTTCCATAACACTTTCTAGTTTCTCTTCCTTTCAGGTTATTTATATAACAAGGAATTGATCAAAGTGTCTTTCCTAATATTACAGTTGCCAGTGATCACTTTATGATCATTATACATTGAAAATGAGTCTTTAAAGTAGAAATTTGTTTTAACAGCTTTGATGAATTAGGTATAATTGCAGTCAACATCTTTCTATGCAATGTCTTATTATATATTAAGATGAAAGAATTAGCATTTGATGCATTTCATAATATACTTGTCATTTTTTAAATATCTTGTTTTTTATCTTTTAGTCAGCATTTATTAAAAATGTGCTAATATCAACAGTTTAGCTTTGATTGATGACACAGCCTATTAACCACTTAAGAGAAATTCTGCTTATACCCCATATTCAACCCTAACAAAATAAATAAAAATAGCATTTATAATATAGCACTTTTAAATAATTCATCTTGTTCTGTTGAATATTTTGAAGTGATATTTGATTGCTTATTAGATAAGTTTTGAAACTTTATGTAAATGGTATTGTTATTATATACCCGATGTATTTAACTAATTGAAGTGTCGTGAGAAAATCTAGTCTTATAACACAATTTTGCACATTGAATATATTTTACATGGAAAATAGAGAATTAGTCTTTGTGATTGCAGCATGCAAGAAGCCTCACAGTCTGATATATGCAAGCTGGAAAACTTAGACAATGGCATAATTCAGTTTTAGCATTAATGCCTAAGTTCAGGGAAACCAGTCAATAGTGCTAATTCCAGACTGAGATGTAAAGATAACATGACCAGGAAAATAAGCTAGAAATAGATGACAAAATTCTGCTTTCTCTATTTTCTTTTCTAATTATGAACTCAGGAGATTGAATGAGTTCCAATATTATCAAGAGAGGAAATATGCATTACCAAATCCTCTAATCCTACTGCTGGTTTCATCCAGATAAAAACATAAGAGACATACTCTGAAATATTTATACTGAATATCCATGACCAGTGAAGTTGATATACAAAGTTAACCAGTAATATTTTTTAATTGTCCTCATATATATTTTGTTCATGGTCTTCCCTCCCCAAACTCTTCCCAGATCCTCTCCTCCTCTCTATCCACCCAATTTTACACCAACTTTAAGCCTCTTTCTCTCTGTCTCAAAAAGAACCTCAAAACACAGAAACAAAAATCAAAATGGAAAGAAGGACAAAAAATATAAGTGTTACTATTAATATTAATCAAAATTATGTAAAATGAGCATGTATAGAGTGCAATGGATTCTAAATTTATAGTTTTAGAGTAGATATCAATACTCTATCATAATGACTTAACTTCTTGTTGAGTGCAAATCTAGTAAGTATGACTAGATAGTAGAAGAACAGACAAATATGTTTTGCTTCAAACAGGATTAGCAGGTCACTGGTGGTCTATGACCTTCTTTGGACAAAAGAGACTTAAGGATTTCATGTGGGAAGTCTCTATAATCATGCATGAATGCCTTTAGACATGATCATTGTCAGAAAGATAAATTTAAGGTAGATATTCTGAACATAGTCATATTCAGGTCATCATTCAAGATAGAAGGTAGAAGACACATTGACAAATATGCTTAAGGTCAAGTCTTTGAACATATATTCAAAAGATTAAATGACAGAAGGAAAGATTCTAAGCATTCTTAAATTAAAATTATGGGCAAGGTAGACTAAAAGACAGTTCAGCAGGACTAGGTATCTATCCAAATCAACTGTGGCTAAAACATAAAGAAAGGATGGTTTGATGATATGGAAATCGTCTTTTCCAATATCTGCTGGGAAATTAAAGCTCCCATTGTCAAAATACTTTACTTGTTAGGAAGTCTAGACACACAGGATTTTCTTTTTCTTAAATTATTTCTGGTTACAGGTTGTCTTCTTGTTCTCCCTATATAAAAACATAAAATGCTCCCACCATTTAAGTGAAATAAGTGTTAGGACCACTGGAGATAGTATGCTAAAAGAGAATAAAGAGTTTACAGTATGTTTTGTATTTCTGGGGAGAAAACTCAAAGTTTCACACTAAGCAACTGTTTCACTAGCAAAGTACACAAACAGTTCTGTTTCACTACATTTTAAAGTTCATTTCATTAAGATGTAATTGATAAATAGTATCAGTAAAATAGGACTTTCATCCCTAGGAAAACCAGGATAATAGTGCTGAAAACAATTTATTCATGAGATTGTGAGGGATAACTATTGATGTAAGATCCCTAGTTTTTAATCTTTTCAAGATAGATTTCAAGAATAAAAGCACTATTTTATCCAAGAATTCCATCTATATTTCTTGAGAAGTGATTCTAGACATCTCATGAAGTTATTTCTTTTCCCTAGAGGGATCAATTTCTAATAATATATAGTTGAGAAAATGCTATCTGCCAAGAATCTACTTCCTTGGTACTAAGAGAGTAGAAGGTAATCTCTTAATTTTCAAAATGAAATAATGTGGTTGAGAGGTACAATGTATCTTTCTTCAGGTTGGCAGACAATATAGGAAAGTCATTTCCAGTGCCTATCACTGCTGGGGGCTACTCTACTTAATGAAGACTGTTGATTTCATCTGAATGTTATTTTCTTGAAAATACACATGCTAATCTATTAACTGATGGTGAACTCCTTTTATGTTGAAGTTTGTAATACTCCAAAAAGTCACTTTTAAACTTAATTGGTTTAAAGCAATGAATTGAATTATGGACAGATTTAAAAATCACCCAGCTTTTTATTATAGCAAAAAAAAAAAAAGTATCTTTTTTTTTCTTGTCTATGAAACTTTTTTGGAAATAAAAGATGGTTGAAATCTCCTTTCCTTCCTTCCTCTCCTTCTTTTTACTCTTCTATGTCTTCCTCTAAGTAAGACATAACAATTTTTAGAGAGCCAGACATCTTGGGAATCTCTTGACAATGTTGCTATGGTGTCATTTATATGGTTTCCTTTTAGTATTTCTGAGTATCACTTATGACAGCCATTGAAATGTAAAATTGGAATCTGTTCACATAGTTAATGCTCCTCAGTTTCTTGCTCCATTCACTCCGGACTTTTTTCCCCAAAGTTCTGAGGAGAAGGACAGGACATGTGATCCAGTAGTTTCATGGGGAAATACCATTGCAAAAGCAGCTGATTTGGGAGCAATGATTATAGTTCTTTCAAGCACAAAGCCTGCTTTTTAAGCTTCTGAAATGACTCATTCTCGGTGTCCTTTTTTATGGCAAAAGCCTTGTTTACTAATTCTTAGGAGGAAATTATGAGGGAACCAGAGTGGCAGAAAGGACAACAGACTCAGATGAAATCTTAGTTTCTTTTCCTGTTGCTATGATAATATATTGTAACAAACCAAATTCTGGGAGAAAGTGTTTATATTATCTTATAATTCAAAACACAATACTTCATGCTAGGCAATTCAAGGCAGCATGCTCAACTAATCACATCACATCCCCACTCAGGAAGTAGAAAGTCATGAAT
The DNA here is from genome assembly GCA_026225945.1 of Cricetomys ansorgei. Lineage (NCBI taxonomy): Eukaryota > Metazoa > Chordata > Mammalia > Rodentia > Nesomyidae > Cricetomys > Cricetomys ansorgei. Next base: position 48,942 of record JAMJFZ010000757.1, read on the forward strand.
GTATGTGAATATTCTTCTTACTATTTTTTTATTTTTTATTTTTTTACTTTGTACCACCCAGTATTCTCTGTCCAGGAAATAATCCTGTCTCAGTTAACATGATAAAGATAATAGTCAGCGCTTATGCCCTGAAATTTGCAGCTCCTAAGTAATTGTAAACTCTGTTAGGTTAACAATCAATGGTAACCATCACAGACTCAGGTTTTCAAATAATTGAGCTATTCACTGTAATATTTGGCTGTTTGTCAGTCAATAATATCTTTTTTCTACAGTAGTAAAGTCCTGATGTGAGGTCTTGTTACAGCACCTTCCTAATAGTTAGATTATTTGCCTCTTTGATTAACAAATAATTTGTAGCAACTTCCCTTCAGTATGTCAGCCAAATCCAAGATGTAGTAGCTGATTGTTTAGAGAAATGAACAATAAACTTGCCATCTACACTAATAAATCAGATATAATCCCTTGTCCTTTATGCACATATAAATGAAGCAACTTGTTTATATTTGGCAACCCTAATATATGGGGTGCTCATTAGTAGTCTCTTGAGCTAATTAAAGGTTTCAGTAAGTTATCAGTTCCAATATAAACCATCCCTGTATTTCTGCACATTGTTATATAGAGCCTTTGCAAAGAACCCGAAATTTGGAAACCAAAATGAGCAGAAACCTGCCATGCTTCAGAATTTCTGATGTTGCTTCAATATTTGTGTTGCTGTTAAGGGATTATAAAACCCAGATATTTTTTCAATTTATTTACATACTGTCCGTTTTTCTTAAAATATTATAAATATATTTATTAAAAACATACAATTTTTACTGTAGTTCTAAAGAGGTCTCTATAATGGTTTCACAACCTAAATATCATCTACGTATTGTAACAAGGTCTCATTTTATTATTTTTTGACCCTCATCAACCTTGTCTCTTTAGCACCACCTTTCTCATTAAGGAAGATCAATCCGTGACTCCAGAATCAATCTTTAGAATTTCCTCTAGGTATTACATGCACCATGATATGTCACTAATTATCTGTCTGTAACTCAAAGCCAAGTTTATTCAGAAGAGGTGTTTAACTTCTTCATCAAGAAAGGGTTTCCCTATTTGCTTCCAGTTAGCTGGGGATTTATTAGATTTTTGCACCGTTTAGAGGATTGTATGCCTATAGATACATCTTAAACTTGCTAGTCCTCCAATGGTTCAGGTCCCAACTGCTCCTGACTGCATTCTCCTGTTAGTTTGACTACCATGCAGTCTATCTATTTTTTCCTAACATCTCCAAAGAAGCTGACTTTATGTTTACCTTAGAACTGCAGCAGAACAACCTGAATATTTGTCTATGTAGTGTTGTAGTTGAAAGATTTCAAGTGTTAAAAATCCTCTCAACTTTACTCCCAGAGATTTGCGTGTGTGGTCATTTGTTTAAACCAAGAGTGGTGAAAGACAATTATAAACAGAATAGACTCCCTTTTTATTTGGAAACAATAGAAATGGAAAAAAATTGTCTCTGGACTGCTATTTATATCATGCACATAGGTGATAAGAATCATATATGAAATGATTTTGTGATGCCAATTTGACTCCTGGAACTTGGAATGGAACAGAGCACAGACACCACGTGGGTAGGCCTATGATTTGTTCACACAAATGCCTCAAGTCATGAAGCCTTTGTAACCCTTACATAACAAAGTTTAGAAGGGACTTCTTAGTTTAGTTTTCTGTTGCCTGTGAAATTTATTCTTCAAATGGGCTAGATAAAGGACCTGAAAACCTGAGGAAGAAGCCTCTTAACCATCTCTAAAACTCTTTCCCACATTAGTCATGTTTTGGGGAAGAAGTGAATGTTTAAGTTTAAAGGGGAATCTAGGTACACAGGATAAAAGTCCTGGAAAGATTGAGGATATAAGGGAAGTATCTCAACATAATAAATGCTGTATACTGCAAATCCATAGCCAATATCAGAAACTCAAAGCAATTCCACAAAAATCAGAAACAAATAAGATTGTTTTCTCCCTCCATACTTATTCAATAGAGTACTTGAAGTCTTAGCTAGAACAATAAGATAAGTGAAGGGAATCAGTGGGATAAAAATTGGAAAAGAAAAAGTCAAAGTGACTTTATTTGCACATGGTATATTAGTATACATAAGTGTTGCTAAAAATTACACTGGAAAGTCCTACAGCTGATAATCATTTTTAACCAAATAGCTAGATACAGAAGTAATTCACAAAAATCAGTAGCCCTCCTATATACAAATAGCAAATGGGATGAGAAAGAAATCAAGGAAATAGTACTTTTCACAATAGTCTCACATAATTGAAAAAAAAAAATGCCTTGGAGTATTCTTAACCAAGAAAGTGAAATTTTTGTTTAATAAAAATTTCAAATTTAAAGAAAGAAATTGAAGAAAATATCAGAAGATTGAAAGATCTTCCATGTTTGTAGATCAGTAGGATTAACAGTAAAAATAGTGGTCCTAGCAAAAACAATCTAAAATTTCAATGCAATACTCAACAAAATTTTAATACAATTCTTCAAAGATCCTGAAAGGAAATGTTTCATCTCCCTATAGAATGACAAAATTCCAAGAGTGCTAAATCAATCCTGAATAAATAAAAGAACTTCCAGAGGTACCACCATCTCTGATTTCATATTTTACTACAGAGCTGTAGTAACAAAGACAGGATGGTGTTTGGTACAAAAATAGACATGTTGAAGTGTCCTGAGGACAAGGACATAAGCCCACACACATATGGACAACTGATTTTTTATAATACACACTGGAAAAAGACAGCATCTTTATCAAATGGTGCTGGTCAAACAGGATGGCTGCATGTAGAAGATTCCAAAAACGCACTACACAAGGCTTGCCTCCAAATAGAACAACATAAAACCAGATATACTGAACCTAATAGAAGAGAAAGTGGTGAATAGCCTTGAACTCACTGGCACAGGAGAAGACTTTCTGAACAGAACACCATTGACACAGGCACTAAGATCAACTAAGTCACCAATTTCTGAACAATGCTTTCCATTCCTGATGATTGCACAGCCAATGATCATAGTCAGACATAGAAAAATGGGAGAAGGTATTTTTTCTACCTGAAGCAGATATTGAGACCCGAAGAGTTACTTGAAAAGTTAAGCCCTCCTTGAACAAAGGATGTGGATTTTTTTTTCTGGAAAGCTCATACAGGTTCATATAGGACAGTACTTTACAAGCAGGCACAATTTCCATAATCCTCAACTAAGTATAAATTTCTGAGTATTTTAAAGTTGCCACACTGGACTAGGCAGGTGTTGAGGGTGCTAGGAATCCCCTGCCTTCAGGACAGGAGAGACCTGGCCCCTCTTCCCACTGCCAGTCTACATGCAACCCATGAACCAAGGTTGGGAGAGGGGCTGCCTATTATTTACCCCATGCACCAGCCCCCCTGCACCAATAAGTAGCATGGCCCACCCTGAATAAAGTGATCTATGTGACCACAAGAAAGAGAGCCCGGACTACCGTTCTTTAGGCTTCATTCAGTCAGTTCTTGGCTCTAAGGATCCGGTTTGGCATTCGTTCCAGAAACCCATCCCCTCCACTCCTGCTCCCCGACTCCTATCCCAACTTGGGCTCTCCAAGCCTGGTCAGCATGGAGAGCCTACCCAAAACCCAGCTGTTGGCGAGCTGGAAGGGAGCCACACTAACTTTGGCACCTGACATGGAGGAACTGATTTCTAATCGCCCAGATTCATAGACGGAGCAGGTGAGAATTCCCCTTCTTAATACAAAAAATAAAAATAAAAAGCGGGTTCCAGAAGGGTAGCGTGCATTGTCTGGCCAGAACCACTCACCCGCATGGGGAAAGGCCTCCATGTTCCCTACTCAACTCTGACAGCCCTTTGAGTGGCAGTGAAGCCCCTACCTAAAACACTTCTCTTATCAAAATTAAAGTTGGTGACGTGAGCAGCCAGTTAAATGCTTTTAAAGTGGCTGCCACTTTTTCTTAAAATCACAGAAAGACTCCTGACATTGACTTTGGAGAATCCCCTGTATCCATCCACACGGTGTAGGAACGTTGTTCTCTGATCCATATTGGTTCCAATCTTTTCTATCATGAGTAACAGTAAATCATTGCAAAAGGAATCCCAGATCAAAGTTATACAAACAATCCTTAAGGATCATGGCTTTAGAATCACACATAAAAATGTAAATTCCTTTTGGAAAGAGACTCTGAAGGTAGTACATGGTTGGAAAAAAACAGATTTAAAAGAAGTCATTTCTCTTGGTTATGTGTTAGCATATCTAAAATGAATTTGATAACAATGTACTTTTCTATATCCATATATATTCATCTCAACTTATCAAGAATTTATTGGTTTATACTTTGCCATTAAATCGTCATGTCTTTAATTTCTTCAGTTAGTATTGATATTTATTTCAAGGCTTTTTTGGTTGCTTTAATTTTATTACTTTCACTGTCAAACCTAGTGCCAACAGAATGATCACTTTCAGTTCTTATTCTTTTTATCATCATTTTCATAACCATTATTTAATAAAACCATGAAGCAAATAGGAGGACTTTGAGATCTATGTGATATCTCATTGCAATTGTTCTATTCTAACATACCTTAAATTTCTGTGAACTTTTAGATTACTGAATCAGATGGAACACATTTGATTTCAGGATAATACTAAGAAGAAGTAACTGATTGCATTTATTTAATATATGAACTATTACAGTTCTTCATTGTACTTACTGCATCAAACTTGTGTGACTTTTCACAAAGAAATATAAACAAACATCTACTGATCCCTGCAATGGTAGACAGCAGGAGACCCCTCCCTCATATCTAGTACAGTATTGGCTACACATAGGTAGATGCTACAATGGGTAGTAACATTGTGATGAATCAGCAAATTATATTACTGGTGATCCCTCCATAGTTTTCTGGAAAGGAAAAAATGCCATCTCCTCAGCCTTATTTATTTCATATCTTACCTTGGGTCAGGGCCCTTGTGAATCTTGTGTTTTGCTAAGCTTTGGAAGCCTGGTATGTTGTGTGGACTTCTTTCATTGAGCAGTGGCGCATGTAGAATATCCCAGGAATAAGATAAGCAAAGAATCATAATATTTTGGTTACTAATGAAATAGAATTAAAATGTGGAGAAATAAAAGGAGTTAAAATATTTGAATAAAAACTGTAGAGGAACATTTAATCTTTTAATATGGCAGCATGGTTACTCTAGAGTAGAAATAATGTTAGTACATGTCTTTAATCCCAATATAGCACACACCTGAAATCCCAATTCAGAAGGCAGTGGACATGCGCCACTGCTCCATCCCAGCCACTAGCTAGGTGGGTCTTAGCTTGGTTTCTCACTCTGGCCAGGAGTAGGAAACCTGCACTGAATGAGAGGCGGGAAAGTGCAGGAAGGTGTGGACGTGGGTTTCTTGGACATGCCATCAACTCTGACCCCAGTGCTGAGAATGAATGAACAAGATGCAATAAATACGTCCCGGGAGCCCTTCTGGTGGAAGTAGTACCCTCTTTAACCCTAAATCTCCCTTTCCTATATAATCCCCAGAGGGGGAGGACTCTGCGTACTCAGGGTAGGGAGTCTTATTTGCATGTGGTGCGGGCACCTGGCCTCGTGGTCTCTCAGAGACAAAGAGGGAGGTGTCACAGGGCAGACAAGCACCTACCAAGTTAATTTCCTTTTGCTTCTGTGAAACAGGCAATATTTAATATTTAGCTAGGATCTCTCCAGGGCCAAAGATGAGGAGCTACTGAAGGTCCTCCAACTCTCTCACCTACTGGGAGGGTGAGGTGCTTCCCAGTTGCTTCAACCTGCTCCTCAGACCCATGGCAGACCAACAAGTAGATACCTTTAATCCCAGCATTTGGGAGACAGAGGAGACTCTGAGAGGGAGAAGCATAGAGCAGAGTTCAGAATTCATAGAAGAAAGCAAAGTAGAATCAGAGTGTGGAAACATAGCTCAGACAATAGTGAGGTGGAAGCAGATGGGAAGCACACCAGAGGCAGAGCTGAGAAAGAAGCAGAGAGTTAATTCAGTCAGGTAGTTTGAGTACAGTCAGCTCACAGACAGAGGCAGTTCAACAGAAGGAGTGAGTATCAGACAGAGTGAATTTGGGAGAAAAAGTCAGGTAACATCTAAAGTTAGTTTGAAGCTGGACACAGCAGTTCAGTCAGAGAAGTTGCAGAAGTCAGCCAGAGTCAGAAAAGTTCAGTCAGAAATAGTCAGCTGACTCAGGAGGTCAGTTTGAGCCAGCAGCTTGGAGAAGAGTTTGAGCCGGAATAGCAAGTGAATTGAATCAGCCAATCAAAAGACTCAGTTGAATTCTCAGTTCAGAAGGCAGCTAGTCAGAGTGAGCTCAGTCAAGTCTCTGAGGCTGAAACATTCTTGGTTTAGGTTTGAAGATTAGATTATACAGAGGCTCAAAACCTCTAGGACCAGGGATTAAATTAACAAAGAATAAACTAGACTCTGCCATGAACCCAAGAGAATAATATATAAATACTTAGATCTACACTTACAGAAAGTTTTCAAAAAGAATTGTCTTCATCTGCTAATTTGGATTCCTCTTGTTCACCTTAATGTAGTCCAAAGACAGGTCAGGTGGAGAATTCTGAAGGTAATTTCTTTCCATACTTTCTTTCATCCTACTCATCGTATTTTTCATTGACTGGCATCAATAAGATATTTCTTTTTAATAATCAAATTTTGAATTGAATAATTGTATCAAGTATTCACATTTATTTATCAAACTAATATTTAACTTTGCTAATTCCAATAATTATAAATCAATAAATAAATTATGAATATTAAACAAACTCCTAAAATGTGGAGATTATAATTTAATAGGTAGCATAGAATACAATGTGGTTTAATACAAAACAGAACTATTTGGAGCAAAGCCAAGACAGCAAATGAAAGATCATGGTTTGTAGACTAGATACTTTCTATGGAATTGTATAATATTCACATTTAGACCTATATACAGGATAGAAGAAAGCACAACAATCTATTATTAATAAAATATGAATCATGAGGAATAGTGTAGGGAAAGTTAAAGCCACAAAGCGTAAGGGGTTGATTTAAAAAGCATAATAATGCCATTGAAACTAAAGGAGATTGTTTAATATATGTTTATTTTATTGTTTGATATAAGTAATACATATAAATATAATGTAATATATAAATTAATTGGTTAATTAATTTATGGAATTAGAAAAGGTTACATTTATTGAAGTACCTTGACCCACACAGACAAACACTGCATGTTTTCTGTTATCTGAGGTCCCTAGCTCCAAATTTTAGGCATAAATGTATTACGGGAAGTTACTTTAGAAATCAGAAAAGTAAATAGGGACCATTGTTGGGAGCAAGAGGGAAGGGAATTACATGCAGTGTAATAGACTCAAGATGACTTAATGTAATCTTAGTTCCTGCAGATGTCAGAAGTGTTAAAAGATAATAGTGGACATGGATTCATGTCCAGAGCCCATGAATCCATGGGCTCTGGACAATGTGAGGGCTGAGAATTAAACCTGGATCGTCTGAAATATCAGGAAATGTCTCTTAACTACTGGGCAACTTTTTCATCCCCTCTTTCCAGTAGCTTTGGTTAGTTGTTTGCATTTGTATCACAAGAATCTAAAGAGAATTTGATTGAATACAGACAATAGAAATAATCAGAGTATTTTGTATAAATTTTACATTTTAATCACCATAATATATCCTTTCTGATAAACACACTAGACTATCTATCTCGAACATGACCTGATTTAAGTGTTATTGAGTAAAAACATATTTATGTTTTGGTAGCAATGAAACTTTTGTGAAAATAAACTTCCAGCAGTTAGAAGTAGCATTTTGCAAACAATTAGCATATCATTTGGAGAAATGCAGAGCAGGGAAAAGCAGTATGAGGCAATATTTTGTGACAAGTGGCACACAGTTGGTGAGTGATAATGACAAACAAATAAGCTAATGAGAATAGAGGATTGTAGCTTCTCAAACACCAAACACCTCACTCTCGTATTAAGAAATTAGCAATTTCACTAGACTGTTTATATTGAAAAATTGTACTGTGTGTGTGTGTGTGTGTCTGTGTATGTGTGTTTGCTTGTGTAACTGTTCATTTATGTGTGTACGTGCATGTGCATGCCTTGTTTGCATGTGGTAGGTATGCTTGTATGTACTAGGGACACAACAAACAGCTCATATGACATGATTAGGCGATTTGGAACTACTGGTGGTTCAAGGAAAAAAAAATTAATTTCCTACCTGCAAAAAATGAAACAAAAGTCAAGTTTGGACTGACTCGTTTTAGAACCTTAACTCGGATCTCAGATGCAGAATTTGTGGCTACCAACTATGTGTTTACCAAAACTTGTACCGGAGGTCTAAGATGATTTACTTCAATGAGCAAATTTATTTGTGACCCTAGATGAAAAGATGTATATATAAAGAGGAAAATTTAATCCTGTAATCCAGCAGCATGACTACTCTAGCAAAGGATAACATTGAAAGTACTGTGTGATAGCTAGAAAGGGATCACATCCAAAGGCCAGGAGGAAAGGATCAAATTTTGAAGCCTGTATGATCCAGATGAAATGCTCTGAAGGCAGTGATAGCACAAGACTTTGAACCCAACTCAGAAGGAAGCGGTGGTACATGCCTTTAATCTCCACTCTCAGAATATGAAAGGAACATTCAAAGAAGGTGAGAGAGAAGTTGGTAGAAGAAGCTGAGAGAGGCAGCAGACAGGATGTAAGTTAGAAGCAGAGGTGGAAGCAGATAAAAGTCAGAGAGAGGAAATCAATTCAGGAGAAAGAGTTCAGAAGGAGCTGATGGAAAGAAGAGAGTTAGTTAAGTGAGGCAGTTTGCTCACAGATAGAAGAAGATATAGAGGAATGTATAATCCTTTAATTCTGCACATAGCTGTTCTAGGGCAGGAAGAATGTTGGTATAGATTTTTAATCCCAGTATCAGAGACAGTGGTAGCACATGCCTTGAATCCCTAAGTCAGAAACAGAGTGTGGGAGGAGATAGAGGAAGCATAGCTCAGATGTCAGTGTCACACAGGAAGTGACATCTGAGATGAGTCAGCTGGCAACAGGAGGGACAAGGATGCTAGGAAAAGTCACATTTGGTCCCCAATAAAAACATAGATGGCAGTGTGGTACCATTCTGAGCCAGGAGCAGGCAGCCAGCAGCTCAGTCCTCACCTTAGTCTGCCTGCTGCCATGGCCATCTGCAGGGTCTGTTATGAAACGGCCCATGACCAGCTGAGGCTGAGATGGCTTGATTGCTGGACACTTGGAGGAGGCAAGACCAGGAAGGCTGGGATTAGCAAGGAGGCAGGGCTGAGGCAGAGCTCCCTCGAAGGGAGAGGTCTGAAGAATCCTGGCTATGGACCACTGAGGGTCATAAGGGTGGATCCCAGGCCCTCCACTCAGTAAGTAGAGATGAGCTTGTGGGGACAGAGCCCTCCACAAAGGCAGGAGCCCCTGGCGGCTCTATAGAATAAGGACTCTGCACTTAAGAAGCCACTCTAATCAGAGGAAGAATGAGCAGAGTGAATCAGTGAGGACAGACCTAACTCTCACAGCTCAGAGCAGAGTAAATTACAGTAGGCAGGCTCAGGCATAGACACAGAGACACACAGACAGCTTGTCAGAAGAAGTCAGTGTCAGACAAGAAGAGTGAATAAGTTTGAAGCCAGCTGACCAGAGAGCAGTTCAGTCTGAGGCAGTCAGAGAATCAGCCAGAGTCAGCCAAGTCATAAGGGTTCAGCCAGAAACAGTAAGCCAGCTCAGAAGGTCAGTTTGAGCCAGGAGCTTGGAATAGAGTTTGGGCCAGAACAAGTGATTTGAATTGAACCAGAAGAATAAGAGTTCAGAAAGATCTAGTCAGAGTGACTCAGTCAGCAGTGGGTCTCAGAGGCTCAAGAATAGATTGTAAGGAAGCTGAAAAGTTCTAGAGCTCCAGCATTAAGAAGTAGGAATTTAATTAGACAAAAGAATAAACTGATTTTGACTTGATTTAACAGCTACAAGAATCCAAGAAGAGTAGAGCTAGTCCAGAATAAGCAGACAACAATCATAGGGTCAGAAGCAGATAGTTTATGATTTAGAGTTTTGGGTTTACCATACAGATCAGAGTGAAAAGTTAGTTCAGAAGATAGCTAATCAGAGTGAACCCAGTCAGTAGTATGTTCAGAGGCTGAAACATTATAAGTTTAGGTTTGCAGATTAGATTATATAGAGACTGAAGCCTTATAGGCCTAGGTTTAAGATTAGATGGTACAGAGGCTGAAACCCTCTAGGATTGGGTATTGAATTAGCAAAAAATAAACTGTCTTTTTCCATGAACTCATGAAAATAATAATAAAATCATTACTTATACCTATAGCTACATATATATTATTGAAAAATTTATGTTGTATATGTTAGTAATTTAAGTAAAGAACACATTTTTTCACTCATTATATGATTTATGGTTTGTTTAGATGGCTTTGCAATGTTAACTGAATATGAGTTATCAAGTTTTAAAATGTAATTTTGGCACATACAAGAATTGCCTAGAAACATCAGAATATTTCACTCATAAAGTTTATGTTTGTATTTTATATCTTCTGTTTTAAGATTATTAGAAAAATTAAATTTATGAGTATAATTTAAAATCTAATGGAATTGTCTTAAGTATATATGTAATTATAAATGTTTAAACAGATTTCAGTCTTTCAAATGTACAAATAAGCAAAAATTGAAGAAATATCAAGTAATTCATTTTATAAATAATTATCAGATTAAAACAAATTTAGGAGTTCAAAATCAGATGTACATCTCATACCATTAAAAATCACACAACACACACACCATACACAATACAACAGATTATCCACACTGCACACTATGTGCTGCTCACTAACTATACAATATCTACCATACATGCATGCATCAAACACACACAAAATCTACACTTATATATAACCACAGGATAAAACACAAGACTTACACTATACTACACACACACACACACACACACACACTATGCTACCCAAGATAATTAAAGAAACAAGGGACACTTTATCCTGAAAGGTTACAGACTGTTAATATGGTAAAAAACTGAGCAAAAGGAGCAATGAACTGAGCATACCACCTCAAATTATTTTCAAAGGAATAGCATTCTCATTAACTGATAAACAAATTTAAGGCAACTCAGAAGACAGCAATGACATCTGACTAGGCCATTGGAAAGCAAGGATATACCATTTTAGAGAACAAGATCCTCAGTCAGGAATGGATATGTATGGTGTTTTTTGAGAGAGAGTTCAAAAAAAAATAATCATTTTAAAATAGAAAAACCTATATTATCTCTAACTTTCTCTCTCAGTACAGACTTTGGGGAGTCTATAAACACATATCCCCTTTGTCACTTTTCTTTGGTTGCTCTCCATCAATAGAAGGTAGTAGAAGAACAATGAAGACACTAAAGGGAAGAAGAAAAAAAAAACAGTTCTGCCTTCTTTGCTTGTTTTCCAAAGTTATCTCTTATTTTTAGGATTCTATTTACATCAGAACAAATAATTAAATGTCTGTATTCTGATGACTAGTCTGGCTATCTTAGTCTAACTTTCACTTTTTAACTAGTCCTGGAACCAAACCCAGCATATATCCCAGAGAAGCTTCTTTAAGAGAAGTCAGATGTTTAGGCTATATGTTCCTATCTCAAATTTGATTGCATCAACACATGGCACAGTGTCTTCTTGATCCAAGATACAGTTGAAGTTTTCTACAGTACCCTAGTGAAGATATTCTGTAGTAGTTTATATTTCTCTTTCACAGTTATGAAAGATATAGCATTTGTAATTCTACATTTCTAGATCTCCAATATCAAATTAAGCTATTTTTCATAAAATTTTTCTTCTACCCTAGTGACAGCTAGAGTTATGCCTTTTGACTGAATCTGGGATAGTAAACTACCAAATTAAAAAAATATATAATTATTCCCTCAAAATCTCATACTTTGTCAACTCTCCTTTACTTTTCGTTGTATTAATTCTCTATAGAAATTCTCTGATTTTAAATATTTTGTTATATCTCACATTTCATAGAGAGTTTATTTACATGTTTATATACATAGTTCCAATAGCATTTACTAATAATAAACAAATGGAAATATGAATAGTATAAATAAAAAAATATAATGTAAAAATTTATTCAGACATTTATAAAAGCATGGAATAAAAAATTATCTTAAATTTCCTACTCAAAAATTATTATGGCTTGTAGACATCATTTTTTAAGGTTTCTTCCCATACAACACCAGGTATAAAGACAATTATAATTAAACTTTTAATTAACAAAATATTTTTTAAAATTTATTTAAGCATTTTGATCATATTCTTTCCTCAACCCTGTCCCCAGCCCTTCTCAAATTTGTCCTACCTCCCTTGTGTAAGGAAACATTTTGCCAGGAGGCTTTTTTGTACTATGTAGTCTTCCTTATGGTTATATGCTGTTTGATAGGAGAGCAGACATAAATAAGGCTCAGATAAAGTGGAACTAATTGGGGTTTTAAAAAACTTACATGTTAGGATGTTTCTTAGTAATTGCCAGGAGTGAAGAAGTAACAGTTACAAAAGTTTTTTTGAAGCATAAATACAACATTGAGAAATGGATGCAGTCTTTTAAGAAAACAGTTACACTCTTAACCTTTTAACCCCCATCCAAAGAAGCCTTTAGGAGCCCATACCCAATTGACAAAAACAGTTGTTCTTCCTTTAAAAAAAAAAAAAAAAAAAAAAAACTTTACCCAACTTCATGTTTTCTATCTGTCACTCAGAGGAAAAGCACACAAAACCAAAACAAAGGTCAAAACAAACAAGTTAAAACAAAACCCAATAAACTAAAAAGATAAATCAAAACAAAAAGCATACAAGAAAAAACATGGAGACTGCTTTGTATTGGTCAACTATTCCTGTGTGTGTATGGAACCTACTTTGGAGTGTAGCTGATATACCCAATGACCTTCCACTGGAGAAAATTGACTTCTACTTTCCCAGAAGTTAGCAATTGGAATAATAGCTTCTTGTTTAGGGAGGTAGGAGGGAAACTTGTGCCATTTCCTGTTCTTAGTGCCATGTTTGTTTGTTTGTTTTGTTTTTGTCTTGGTTTGAAATTATGTAGGTTTTATGCATGCTGTCTACAGTTTCTGTAAGTTCATATCTGTATAAGCCCTGTCTTTCAATGCCATTATTTCCTTGAAGACTTCTACCACTCTGGACCTTCCAATCACTTCTTCTTTTTCATCATTGATACCTGGTCCTGAGGGAAAGAATATGATAAAGACACACTATTTAGGGTTCAGTGTTCAGAACTCATTCACTCTCTTCACATTGTCCAGTTGTGGGTCCTGTGTTAACTACCAGCTACCTCTTCTCTGATAAAGACTGAATGATGCACTAGGTTTCTAGGTTCCCCCCTAGTGCCTATAAATTAGTCTGTCTTTTGGTTTTGTTTTTCGTTTTTGTTTTATTTGATTTTTTTTTTTTTGTATTTTAGATATGGGTTTCATCTCTTAATGTGGACCTTAAGTTCAAACAAAATCACAAATGTTGTATTTTTTCTCTTACATATTAGTGTTTGCTTTTAAATTGTAGATATGTGATTTTAATCAAAAGAAACACACAGGTTAGGTAGCTGTTATGGGACCAGTAGGGAGGACAGGACCTTCCAAGGAGTGGAAAAAGGGTATAGTTTTATAAAGAGATGGATGTAAAACTAGAATAAGACACAACTAATGCTAAAGGATTTCAAAAAATCATATAGTAACCTACTACTGTAAAGTTTACTAAAGCATATTTATACATGAAAGGTATCCAAACAAAGTCATTATGTAATGAGTGAGACAATGACCAAACTAAACATATTTTTATATTAATTAAAATCTCCACTGCCAAGAATGCTTTAGAATTTGTTGAATCATTGCTGAAACAGATTCTATAGGTCCCCAAATACCATAGGCTACTGCCAAAATTACTGGTTTCCTCTTCATAACCTGACAGACCATAGTACTTAGGACACCATTTACTTATGCCATTGAACATGGGAAAATTGAGCTATTTCTCCACTTAAACCATCACCCTTATTGACTAGTATTCATGGCCTAGAAAGTATATCGTACACACTTGGAGAAAAACAGTCATTATTAATATCACCCAGCTTCAGAACACATAACCTACAAATAACAATCTGTGTGAAATATGTACTTGTTGGGCCTTATTGCTGGGCGGGGGGCCTGTGGTCTAAACTCAAACCAAACTCAAGTTTTGAGACCTGTCTCAGTGCTTCTAGTTCTGGATAATGGTGACTAAGCATAGTCTATTCTGGTAGTGACTCTGCCTAGTTACTGCTACATATGAAAATCTTATTGGCTCTCCCCTCTCACTCCACTTTACCTCACACCCTACATCATCTCTCCTCATCTTCTAAACCCTCCCATTTACCCTCAAGCTATAAAAAGGCGGCTTGTAATAATAAAAGCGAATACCTGCTTTGACAGTTCTCCCGGCTCGTGTGTGTCTTTTCTCCCAGTAGGGAGTAGTCGGCCATGTATACTCACCATCCCGCTCAGCCCCAAGGGGGACAGGCTGGTCCTGCTCCCCCTCAATGACTCATACTGTCGGGATGCCTGACATTTACTAGTGCAACAGTGGCACAAATATTACAGAAATGATGTTTATATAATATCCTATAAACTAAAATAAAGGAGAATTTTATATAATTTCTGAAGATGAAATACATTTTTAGTCATGTGGAATACTGTTTTGTCCTGATTTTTTTCTTTAAGAAAATTCTACATTATTGGAGAGACTGTTGGAAAATATGTTCTATTCACATTTATGTGTATATTTAAAAGTTTTAAATGTCTTCATAATATGCAAATGAACTCTATTTTACCACCTACTTCCAAATCCTTAAATCCAATTACTTCATTCCTTTTATTATATACCTGGCAACTGGAATCATTTGGGGTTATGACCAATTTTTAAGGAATTTATGAATTTGATAAAAATTATTTTATGGAAGATTGACAAATTGAATTTTATTATTTGATTGGTATCACAAGAATAAGAGTAGAAACATTGTTCTCTTAAAATTAAAACCATGCAAATTTATCTATAAACCTAAGTGTTATCAAATATAATACTTTCATTTCATGATTTAGAAAAGTAGTTGTTTCTCTAAAATTTCTTTACCTGTTATGACTCTGTATTCTTTCCACAAGGCAAAAATAAATTCTATTCCTACATATTTTATTTTAAATAAATTTTTATGATGTCATTTTCCCTTAATTAATTTATAGAGATGTAATATCTATACCTATTCTGTGGTTATTTTATAAATACTGTTAATATTGACATATGTACCAGAAATGTGGAATACAAAATATGTATGAGTTTTCAAAAAACTTAGCAAAATTTACATTTTGAGACCTTGTGTGTTTATAAGGTAATTTTTAAAAATGATTTTTCAAAATAGACATTATATATTATTAATGTTTGTTGACAAGGGCAAATTATGCTCTTCACTTTCATTACAAATGGATAATAATAAATAACATGTTTTATGACAATGAGTATAGCAAGGTCAACTTATAAATTATTAGGTGATTACACAAGTTTTATGTAAGCCTAGGCTACACAGCAAGACCTACTATTAAAACAACAAAACAAAAAACAAAGAAAAGAAAAAGAAACAGGCAAACACTCAAACAATGTATATCTCATAGATAGATAGATAGATAGATAGATAGATAGATAGATAGATAGATGAGAGAGAGAGAGATATTTTAATAGATGTACATTAAATGTTAAAGATTTTACAAAATCAGAATTCTTCTAGTTCTAGGCTTAAGACCACATTGTAAAGAGGCCAAAAGCTCTAGGGCTCCAAGACTCAAGGCAAGAACCAGTGATTCAAATAGACAAAGAACAAACAGCTTAGCACAGAATCAAAGCTTATGTTTGTCACCCCATATTGGGTGCCAAATGTAGCTATAGAGTCCAGATGTAGGTGTTGAACTATGATGAAGGGTAGTTTATTCTTTGTATAATTAAATCACAATTTCTGTGTCCTGGAACCCTGAAGCATTTCTGCCTCCATATAATCTATTCTTAAACCTAGAACTAGAAGGCCTCATTGTCCATTCAATCTAGAACTTTTAAGCCTCCACTGCTGACTAAGCTACCCTGACTCACTCCCTCTAAATTCAGACTCTTCAAACTGCTTTTGTGTCTCTGTGAGGTCTTAATACCCCATTCTGCCTGCTGTAACTGACTATTCTATAACTGACTGACTCTAACTTTTCTAAGCCCTGCCACCTCTGTCTGTTTCCACTCTGTTTCTGTCTTAGAGATTAAAGGCCCAGAGCACCACTGCCTTCTGAATACTGGGATTAAAGGTATGTACCAACATTCTTTATATCCTAGAGAAGCCTAGAGATGCTGATGGATTAAAGAATTAAATATTCCTCTAAACATCACACCTGACCTGATTTAAAATTCTTAATTTCATTATCACTCTTTATCTCTACACAGGGGGATAATAGCACATCTATACACTATATGCTAGCAAATTAAACTGCAATATCATGAATAAATTGCTTCTTTTTAAATTCTTGACCAATAGGGTCATATAACATCACAGCTATAGTCAATACTCTTAGCTAGACTCCAGAACTTGATAATAAGTCCTTATTGCTGAAGGCAATAAGGCAATAATTGAACCACAGAGTATGGGACAGTAAATCTGGTAGTGACCTTGAAGCTACTTCCTACTGGCTAGCTTTCATGGTGCTGAAAGTTGATATCTATGCAGCTAGAAGACAAAGTAATTCTGTTTCACCTAACTGTGAAATCCTCTGTTTCAACTTTCTTGAGAATATATGCCAAATGTTAGTGGAACGTAAGTTATAGGAAATAATCAACTGCTTTATGATTAGATATATAGGAGTAACCAACTACTTTGTGTTTAGATCTTAGGCAATCTCCATGGGATGGCATTGATAAAGAGCACAAAACTATGGATAGATACATCATAGGACCTAGAAGACAATCTAATGCTGCTAATGGGTATAGTATTAAAATAACTCCTATGACTTGCTGTCATCCTCAGAAACTTCTTTTTGCAGTAGATGGTAATTAATACAGAAACCCTCAAATGCCCAACATACAGAGAATAAAAAAACCAAGAGTGTGCACACCCCTCAAAGAAATATAAGTGTCACAGTTCTTTCTCCAAAGCTCAGGAATCTTCATAGAAGAAAGGTTAGAAAGACTGTAAGAGTGTAAGAGGCAGAAGTTGTATATAATGTTAAGAAAACAATAAATTACAGACAGGATCAGACAGATGTATGTATTCATTCAAGCCAAACAAATCACAGCAAGAATGAAAAAGTTGAGCTCACTCTCCTACCCCTAACTGAATAACTGTTAGTGTAGATTGTTACTGAGAGATGGAGAGTCAGCTTTGTAGGATTTTTTGTTTTTGATTTTTTTTCAAGACAGGGCTTCTGTGTTATAGCTCTGGCTGTCCTGGAACTCACTCTGTACACCAGGCTGGCCTTGAACTCATAGTAATCTACCTGCTGCTACTGCCTCCCAAGTGCTGGGATAAAAGGTGTGAGCCACCACCTCCAAGCTTGAGAGTCAGCTTTCTTTAATGATATACTTGCAAATATGGTTACAATATACCAGGGCAGTAATACTTCCTGCACTAGTTGAGCAACTCAAACTGGACTTGTTGGGAGTTGTAGGAGAAAACTCAAAGTTGGTAATAATGGAGGGAAGATTGGAGTAGTTTTGAATACAATAAAAATGCATTGTATGAGATTCTCAAATAATTCATAAAAATATTGTTTAAAATACAATTTAAAAAGTTTTCAAAACAATATCCAATTACAAGCTTGAAAATATGTTCAGTTTTCAAGATAACAGCAAAGTATATCATAGCATGCAAATGCAAAAATGCAGTATTCACTTGGTGTCTGTTCAACAATAAATACTAAATCAGATTATTTTGTAAACTTTGATTTATCTAATAATAACAAAAGTTCTACTAGGCATACAATAATTCTCATGCAAAATTAATAGCTGAAGAAAAAATGTCAACTTTTTAACTAATTTCCTCCAATGTCCATATTATCTGATAGAGTTGGGAATAATCTAATGTCATACCTAAAACTTATTGCATTGCTATTCTTTATTTGTTTGTCTAGATTAAAACAAACAAACAAACAAACAAAAAACAAAGTAGGAAAATAGTTTGTAGTTTACTTCCAGCTCTGATATGTTAATTTTTAGTAAAACAGCATATTTGCATCCTTTAACTACATGTGACATTTTTAAGCTCCTCAATGTATGCCTAATACCATGAGTAGGTTCAAACACTATGAATGTCATGTTTCGTTTTCTACATACATTAGTTATTAAAAATAACCAATAACAAAATAAGTAATTATGATAATGTAATCAAATGTATGTGAGTCTCCTTCCCTCATTCTCTCTTACCCTCCTTCTGAATATATCTTATTGTTTTGTATTCACTGATTTTGGACAACAAATGATCATGAGAAATTGAAATTGCCAAACACAAAGCCACAATTATTGTATTAGCAAATTAGTAATTATTAATAAAATTGCTTATATTTTTGCCAATGTTAGCAAACTCTCTTAATCATACATTCAGGTATAAACCTAGCAATATGTACTTTGAATTGACCTAATCAAACAAGTATATTCCTTAAATTCTTCCAAAGGCTTCTAGTCACCTTTGCATATGACAGTGGGCATAAAATGGTGTATTTATCATCTATATATCACTTGAAAAACTGGCAATAATCTCCTTCTGCCAAAACTTCCTATCATATTTGAATGTGTAAGCATTCAAATAGCTACCTTTAGAATTAGTCAACAAAGGATGTCTGCAATAAAGACTTGAATTTATAATTTTATCTTACTGCCTATTTTCTGTGTTATCATCCATTAGTAGATGTGTTGAGTTTCTCACCTTCATAGAAAATAGAAGAGTCTTAAGAAAGCTATTGTTTTCAATATTTTTCCTAAAATTTCATCTGGTCTGATTGTTATCTGAGCCCAATGTTATTTACAATGCTGGACACACTTAATACAGAGTTTGTATATTAGAAAATATTCACACAGAGACACACACACACCAGAGCAGCAGCATGGATGTTTTTTTTTTTTTTGTCATATTCCTGGGGTGTGGTGAAATAAAAATCCCATGCTAAAATAAGTATACAATTATGCATTGTTAATTTCAAATTGTCTTGACAGAAGCCATCTGTCAAAGTAAAATTCAGTTGATGTTCTCAGCACTGTAAGATCTTACCTAATTTATGTGTCCACAGAGAAGATATCTATTTTCCAGAAGTCATGGATGCATAAATATTGATAAATACACTCTGATCCTATCAGTAGTTCTTCCCCTGACCTAAAAGTACACTTGTAATATGCTATGCTACCATTAAAACATGATCCTAGAGAAAGATAAATAAATAAATAAATTCCTAGGTGATCATAAGCTGCTATGTGTTTTCTAGTATGTTTATACTCTTTGTAATAATCTCTAAATGTATACTACATGTAATCTATAATGTTCTGTTTAAGATTCTTTTGATATGCTTTTCAAAGTAGCCATTGTTCTATTTTTTTATTTGATATTAATTAGTTCATTAATTTTATAAGCTAACTCATCTATGGGCATCTTTCTTATTCTATCAGGGAAAGTCTTAGTCTTTCTAGAAACTACTACATGTTCTTTACAGGAATACTTTCTGTTTCAAGTTTCTTAGAATACAGACAAACCCATTATAATTTTCATGGGAATTTTATCTTTCTAACCTATGCAGTAAATATTGTGATCATATACTTTGCCCTGAAGAATAAAATTTTCAGTTTTCAGTAATATTTCTGGCTTATTTTGAAGTTCATCATTCCAAAATAAACATCAGTGAACTATTCATACTTTAATAAATAAATGCTATTCCCCTCGTACCTCAAATATCTAATCAATCAATTGACTATATTTGTCATAGAACCAGTTACATAGTCATTCCAAATGTACATCAATCTTTACAATTAGTTGAAGGGGCTGAGCCATCATTTCTACATCTCCATTGTCCCTTACTATTTGTGGTCATTTCAATTCACAAGGATTATAGACAGTAAAGTGAAAAACCAATTCTTTATAATTATACTCCTTAGAAGCAAGCAGAACAACCCAAAATAGCCACAATACCATCTCATCAGTAGGTTACTACTAACATATATCTGTCCGTTACTCAAATAAATTCTGCTCCCTAAGCCAGTATTTAACAAATATCATTAAAAGTTACAATTGGCTTATATTAATAACATGACATTAGATACATGGTAATGTTCAGCATGATATTACTTCCCTATTCCCATCATCAATATGATAAAGATTTCATTAATCATTCAATGCACAGGTCTTTTGGAGCTTTTTAGGCCTGTCAAAAATAAAACTCTTGTTATTTTAATCATACTGCCTATGAATATGCTACAGTGTCGCGTAGGACAGGCCAATATTTATGAATGTCTTAGCCAACATAAATGACTTGCTTTGCTATTTTGTATATTCCAGCTTCACATTAAAAGTTAGAAATTTAGCTCAATAGATGCATCACCCTCATAGGCCTTTGCACCAGAAGCTTGATTTCTCAAACCCTCATGCAAGCTGTAACAAGATATAACATGGCCTCATTAATGTCATTACCTTACACCTAAAATAATCAATTGTTCTTTGTGTTTCAGTAACTGACTTATTACCTGAAGCAGATTTCAGGGTCTTTTGATTTTGTTAAATCAGTTAATTTTTAATATATGTTTGCAGATAATAAAAGAGATAATTGATGAATAATTTTCAAATATAAAGATTAAGTTATAATACACAATATGTAGGATTATCTTGAGCTATTCAAGGAAAATACTAAAGCTGAAATGATTTTAAGACAACAAATCCTCATCAATCACGTAATTGTTGCACGGACTAACAGAATCCATAGTAACAATAAATGTTAAGAGAAATACATATGCATTGTCTTGATTATATTTTTGTGTTGTAATATTTCTCACTTCTACATTCCTATACTCTTGATTTTCACACAAATAAGACTTCATCCACTTTTGTCTTCAATATTTTTCCAAAGTAATTATTGTCAAATATATTAAGACCTATTTTTTCTATAAGAGCAAATTATGAGGACGTATGCCTATTTAAACCTATGTAATTCCACATAGAAAGATGCCTATCTTAAAAAAAGGTGTCGTTTTCACAAGCTAGTTAAACGGAGTTCATGGCAAACTTTCCTTCTGAAATTCTGTGAGAAATTAACATATTTTTCGTATGCAGGTGAAAATTAGATAAATGTCAAAATTTGAGCAACATTTACCTAATACTATGAACAAATTTCTACATGCTATTTTGCTGTATTACTAAATTGCACAGATTTCTCTGTGACATAGTACATGTTCAGAATCAGACATCTTTTAAACTCTGAATGTGACAGAAATTCAGAAAACAATAGACGCAGTTTTGTTCTGTGGATGCCGGCAAATACAGCAGACATGCTGTCATTTCAGGGCGACTTACAGCATTTCTAAAACTTAAATATGCTGCTGATAGAAGAAACTGAACTTAGGTTTGATTATAATCAAACACCATATCATGATGCAGGTGTTATTACCTAGACATTTATGAAATGGGACCATTGAACGTTCCCTGGCCTGATTCTGGAGACAAGGTGATTCCTAAGATTTGAACCCGAGTAGAATAAATAGTTAAAAATCACATGTTCCCCTTTATAAAGCAGGAAAAAAGTCATTGGGACGACAAAGATGAATGTGCTGTATATAAAGCTACAAAAAATTCAGTTTATCTGAATCTTGGTAAAGTGGTTGATTATAAATATAATGCTATATAGATATATTTTAATAAGACAGTGAAGATGTATAATTTCAATCATGGGATAATGAATAGAAACAAGTGTTTTATAAAGTGTTAAGATCAGTCACATCATAATGAATCAATTTTACCACCACCCCCAAATCTAAAGAATATTCAGAGTTACAAAGTCCTAGCATATAAAATGAGCTGGTTTTATGTCAGCCTGGGTTACATGACAGCCAATATGTAGCACTAACAACTGGAAGAAAAGCTTAAGTTTCTCTTGCTTTTTTTTTTTACATTAGTTCCCTTGGACAGTTGTTGTCTGCCTAAGTAGAGTGTATTAACTAAGCTACTGCCTTAAAAGCAAGTATGAGCAAAGGAGTATCCCAGTAAATACAAAGACAAAGAAAGAACTAAAGACAGGGAAGAAAGCTATACTGGGCTATTAATTCCCCATTTTCTCACTGAAAACTGTTAACTGCCTTAAATGATGGCATCTTTCCTACCGGACATATTACTAAACTATAACATAGTAATATGCAATATAAAGGAATAAATATGTGTTACATATGTGTATTTGTAGTATTTATAGAATACTAAGTATTACATGTAGATATTAACATTGTTTTATATTATATGTGTTTATTATATATTTGTATATATTCACAAAAATAATGTTGATAGTGAAAATGTATATGCAAATATTCATATTATTAAATTTAAAAAACCTTTAAAAATTATTACAATATACACAGAAACATTTGATAAGATATAAGGAAAAGGAATACCTGAGTCAAACATTAAAGAAAATATTACATAAGAATGAATGATATAATAAAGCACTGGTTTGATTGTGTTCTAGCTAGCTAGTTTTGTTGTAAAACTACAGCAAAAGTAATGCTATCATGGATAAACACAGGAAAGTAGGCATATGAGGAATAAATGTTTATGCACGCATGTGCATGTGGACATAATTAATAAAGATAAAATTGAAAGTATAATTTAACAGCAATGTCATTTCTGTAGGAATAACATTAGTAGACTGATTCATTATAGAGAATAATGTATGAAACTAAGTCCATAAGAAAATATAGAACATACAACATGTAAAAAGTAAAATTATAAGATTAACAGAAAGTAGTAAGGAATAATAATTGCTTGGGCACAATTCCTTAACATATTATGTTATGTAGAGGAATAGGCCTGTGTGAAAGCTGAGAGGGGTCTTTATTCCAGAAATCTATGTGAAGAGATCATTTAGAGGTCTGTGAGGTCCAGATGGAATGTAGAAGGAATGTTAAGAATGTTGGTAAGTGCTTATATGAAAGAAAGCACATAATGGGAGTTTGGTTACAGTTTCACAGATTTAGTGCATTATTATTGTAGTGGAGAACATGTAATGCAGGCAAACACTGGAGCAATAGGTCAGAGCTATATCCTGATCTGTAGGCAGAGAGAGACAAACTACACCTGGCAGTCTCAGCAGGGTCAAAAACTTCTAAGTTCAAAGCCTCTTCTAAGACTCATGATCAATCTCTTAACCATAACCCCATACAAAAACTAAAATAAAGAGATCAGATACTTTCATCATGCAATGGGACAGAATACATTACTATTACAAAGGGGAGCAGAGAGATCATTTTGAGGAAATACTGTACCTAACCAAGACTGAAACTCAGCAGGGAAAACGAACTATTCTGTATGTCTGATGTCAAAATGGTCTTCAAATGGCCAAATCTTTTCAGCAGTTTTGACAGCATCATGCTTCTCTCTCTTCAGGTGGTTAAATAATCAGTCTGTAGCCTTCCTTGGCAGGTATCTGACTTCTCTATTGTCTCCAATATATTGGGGTTTCAAACATAATCCAGACTTCATCTTTACAATTTCAAGCAATGGTCTCTATAGCCTTTCCTGCTGGGACTCCTCTGCCACATGCCTGATCTCAATAGCTTTTCTTAGTGACAGAGAAATATTCTAAGACCCCATTCTTGTGTCCTTTATTCTAAAACCAGAACATGGACAAACAACTAAAATTGTTGCTTGATGAGGCTGAATTAGGGCCCCTTCCTTCAATTAGATTTGCATCAGCTTTCTGTTGTTGATGGTTTTCTTTACTGCTTCAGCTTTTCCTTAACATATTTTCACAAATTAGAGGTTTATCTGGGTAGGGTCTTGCTCTGAGATCACCACTCCCTTCATTCCATTAACATGAGGATTTTCCTTAAACCTTGTATTTCCATGAGCATAGGAATTGGCTTAAATATTACATTTCCCGGTGCTCATTTTACCTCATACTGCATATTTTGCATTTTATTGTGTTCGTCTTTGTCCTTTTCTTTATATATCTGCATAAGAGTGATTACTAATAGCTATATGACACAGCCAATACAAAGCTGTCTTGAAATTTCCTCTGCCAATATTATTAATCTCAAATTCTTCAATTTAGCCTCAGAAAGATTTTTAGGACAAGGTCAAAAAGCAAAAACATTATTTCTCACAATATCACAGATATGGTCTCTATGTCATTTACTAATATTCTTCCTCTTTGAAACTCTTAAGCTGGGCCAGCACAGTCTACATTGTTCCCAGCACTACTGTATCCCTTGATTCAACTAGTCCGGCACATTTAGCCTGATTAAAGTGTTCAATACCTTTCCTAATCTATTGTCCTAAATCCACATTCTACCACTAAGTAGCATGGTCAGTCCTATCACTGCAAACAATCATTTTGTCCCAACTTCTTCCTTAGTCACTGCTCTACTGCTGTGAAGCGGCAATGTGACTAAGGCAACTACTATGAAAGAAAACATGTAATTGAGGGCTTGGTTATAATTTCAAAGATCTAGTTCACTATCATCATGATGTTGAGCATGGTGGCATGCATGTATCAGTAGCTGAGGGCAACATACTGACCATAGAGAGAGAGAGACAGAGAGAGAGAGAGAGAGAGAGAGAGAGAGAGACAGACAGACAGACAGACAGACAGACAGACAGAGACAGAGAGAGAGAGGTCTTAGACATAGGGTTTGAAACCTTAAAGCACATGCCCAGTGACATTAATGCTCTAGCATAGCCATACCAACTCAAAAAAGGCCACACCTCCAAAACCTTCTAATTTTTTCAAATAATGCCACTTCCTGGTGACTTAGCATTCAAATATATAAGCCTTGAGGGGGGCATTCTCATTCAAACCAACACAATAATTGAGAAAATACAATTATTTAACATTATTTTGAAAATATTACTAATAGATTTTTATAAATTCACTAACATAAAGTTTGGGCTAATAGACATTAGTTTTGTAAACTGTAGTACTGAACGCACTGTCTTACTAGCTAGCATATAAAGTGAAATGCCAATCAGCTTTTTACAGGGATTCTGAATGTACTTCTTTTATATTGTGAAACAAATTACTGGAAGAGAAAAATGCACATTGTTCTATTTGTAACTATAAGTGGAAAGACGCTGAATTAAATTAGTCTGAACAAATTTTACTTTTCTTATTCAAAGACATACTGCTGAAATATAACAAACATGAACTCAAGTAGATTCAATTTGTCTGGTCCATTACAGCCCCTCTTCACTCTAAAGGACCACTTAAAGTCAGGATGACATTAGCATAGCCAATTGTCAACATAATGGATTAAATCTGTTACAAGAAATCGTCTTTTTCAGATCTTCAGTAAAGTAAATCTCTCTGTAAATACAGATATGATTGGGGAAAATTATATAATAGCTGTTGTCTGATATCATTATTATGGATTCTCTGCTTTAATCTGGCAAGGCATTAACTCATACCCTAAAGAGCTAACTGGGTAAATGGGCAAGCTAAAGCTATCTAAGTAGAGGTATATTTTAATACCATTATTAAACTCCCTAAACTTTTATAATGTTTTTGAGTGTTTGGTAAGTTTTAAATTCTTAGGAGTTACAATTTTAGATCTGATACAACATATGTTAAAATCCTCACATTGAGACAGTTTTATCTAGGGAAGATTTATTTACACGATATCCAACTTGAAATGAACAGCAAAACCATAATGTAGCAGTTGATCTTTAGATACTCAAGAAGAATAATTAGCCTTATCCACAGTGGCTTTTATTTAATAATATTAATTAACTATTGAATTGGTACTTATTAAAAACTTAAAATCATTCAATATTTTTCAATATGGAAAGGGAAACAAACTGTAGTCTGTTCAATACTCACATAGTAGAATGATACTCAGGAATAAAATGGAAAACTTTGGATTTATACAACAAAAATTATACTACATATATAATGATACTTAATTGAGTGAAGCTATGGAAGAGTTGTGGGTAGGGAAATGCTTAAGCATAAAATGCAACTCCATTTATGTAAAGTTTAAGGAAGGATAAATATAGCTGATAGCATTTGGTAAGAGGGAAAAATAGTGTATACATTTAGGATAAATAAGGGATGGTAGAGTCCTCAGTAGTTATTGAATTAATTCTATGTCTTGATCTTGGAGGTGTACATGCATAATACTCATCTAAGTACTATAAGTAAACAAAAAAAACTTTAAAATTCAAGGCTTGCATTAGCAATCCTGGTTAAACTGTGGAACCAAAAAACTTAATATATTAATATTAATAAATATTTGGCTATTTAGTTTTAGGATATTATATTTTGTAGTTGTCAATGAGTCAAATTCACTTAATGCTCACTTAGAAATTCAAAATTAAAACTGAAATTTTATTTGAATAACATTTTCACCTCACATGACCAGACTTCCAAGATGAAAAACAAACACTTGAGAAATGTATGCTCAAGCTAGTTATACTTCAGAGATGTTTGGGAAGTAGAGTTGCTGACAGTTGCACCAGCATTGTACATTTTCCTTTTTTAAAAACATATTAACTTTATTCATTGAAAATTTCATACCTGCATAAAGCACTTTCTGTTTTACTAACACTCATAAATGATCTTCAAATCTATTTTAAGAACGGCTGGTTACCCAATAACAGCCATGTCTCTATTTCACCAGGCTACCGATTTTTCCTGAGAGATAGGGTTCATAGCTGAGGAAGTCCACTGATACTTTATTCCCTCAGCAGCCACAGTTTTATATTAAAAGAGAATATAACATTCTGCAATTTTAGATGTTAAATAGCAAACCCATCTTTATGTCACTATAACACATATTTGTTCACCTTATATTTTATTAATCTTTTGATTCACATTTTTGCTTTGACCCCTCTGTATGGCAGCATATATTTGCATGGAGTTAATATATACTTTTATTCATATGATATTAATGTATCAAGGAGTTTAAATGATTTTCTTCTTTCATGAACACATGAAAATGTAAGTAAGTTAAAATAATTTTATGACGTAGTTTAGAAAATTTTGCCATTTGATAACAACTAAAATATTTGAATGGAAATCATAGGATATAATTTAAATATGTGCCAATACTATGTGTTTCATACATTATAGCTCTCAGAGATTTGTTATCATATCACGTACTATTTTATGCATCTCATTAAATTTGCTTATTTACAGTCATTTGGGATTCTATAACAAACCACTATAGATGAAGTATAATGAAAAACACAAATATATATTTTTATATAGTTTTGATAGGAAGAAGTCTCAGAAGTATCTTGTAGAAGTTTCTAGTGAGACATCTCTTCCTGGCTCTTAATTGGCCATCTTTCTGTTGTATCATACATAGTAGGTCAACAGAAAATGCTAGGCAAGCATGAGAGGACAGGTAAAGATGCAAAGTGAAAGAGGAAAAAGATACACTTTTAAACTTTTTTTCTTAAATAAGAACAGTGTTTACACTGAAGGCCTTATCCTCATATTATCTAAACCTAGTATGTGCACAGGACCTAATCTCAAAATACTGTTTCATCAACATTTGAGTTTGGGGTAATGCAACACAATCTATCTCAGTGGTTACAACAAAATATGCCATGTGGTTTCTGAAGCTTTTTCTCTTTTCTATCTCTGCCTTACTATATATTTTTGTTGAATAATATTTTAAAAGCTATTTCATTATTAGATTTTAATTGTATTTGTTATCTTGCTAAAGCAACAGTGTGTTATTGAACTCTGCCAGGCAATGAGCAAGTTTTAGCTCTTCTCATCTTAACCTTATAGTTGCATCAAAATATAAAACAGATTGACAAATTACAACAGACTTATTAGTAGAAACTAACTCTAACAATACTACATGGTCCCCCACTATGATTCTAATTAAATGTAATATGCTAAATAGTGTTTATGTTTAAAATCATTCTGGTATTAAATTGAATTCTGTTCTCTAGCTTACAAGAAATATGTTAATTTATGAAATAACACTTAAACATACCAAAATGCAATTCAAAATGAAATTGATTTTTAAATGCTTTATCCCAGTAGAGTTTTGTTCCAGAAAACAAATAATATAGCAATATGTTTTCTTCAGTAAATGTAATATGGGACATCACTTTTTATGAACTTTGATTATTCCTTCAAAACGAAACGTAAATTCTTTCTTCAGTGTTTGAAATTTTACATTGTAGAAATCTCTCATTTTACACTGTAGAGATCTTTTATTTCTTGGTGTTTTGGTTTTGAAGCAACTGTGAATGGTATTGACTATTTGATTTTGTTTTCTCATATTGGTTATTGATATGTAGGAGTTACTAATTTTTGAATGTTAATTTAAAATCTTTCTACTTTGATGGGGAAAGTTTAATAACTCTAAGGGTTTAACGTCTCATTTAAAGGATAGTATTTGTTAATATGGAGGTAATTTTATATTTTTCTTATCTTATTCACATTTCTTCAAATTTTTGCATATTTCTATGTGTAGATCATTTATTTGGTTTTCAATAGTTTGAGAGAAGTCAAAAATATTAAGACAGCACATTCCAGTAAATTGCTGACAAGGAAGATTTTGCTCAATTAACAGGTAATCTATCTTGTGAAAAAAGTTTTCAGTTCTCTCCCATTTCATGATTAATTTCTGTTAATATTTTTGTTGTAATATTAGTAGTTTTTTGAAATTAGACAGGCTATTTTAGAAACCTTTCTATGTAGTTCCAATAAAACATCCTAGGATAGCTAACAGAAAGACTGAGGCAGCAGCAAAAGTTATGGGTTCAAATAGATGTAAGGAACCATCACAATACTCAGGAAAAGCTCTTGTAATTATATCAACTAATTGTAAATATTTGCTGAGTAAAAGAGATGTAATACATCCTACTCCACATAAACCCTTATACTCTGCAGGGAGTACAGAGTAAGTATTAGATTAGGTTCACAGAAAAAGTCCATTCAAAGGGCAATTGCTTGCCAAAGGGCATGTCATAAGAAATGAACTCTGATCTGAACTGGACTCACCTGGCCTCATTGGTTCAATTCACTCACTGTTATGGCTCAAAACTCTTCTTCAAGCTACTTATAAAAACTGATTTTCTGAGCAGGCTGACTTTTTCTGACTGAAACCTTCTGACTCTAGAAGACTCTAGCTGATTTCTGCAACTTCTGTGACTGAACTGCTCTGCTTGGCTTCAAGTTGACTCACTCTTTCTAGTCTCAGACATTACTTCTAGATTCAGAAGTAATGAACTGAGGCATGAATACCAGCAATCTTAACACCAGAATGTCTCCAGAGAATCATAATGTAAGGACCTTTCCATCCAGGTTAAAACTGGTCAGTTTTGAAGCTTCAGACCAATAAGCATTTCTGGGCTGGAATGGGTAGTCAGGCAGACAGTACCTAGCCAGTTGAGTGACCTGAACCTGAGGGAAAAATCTTATCCAAGGTTAATTGCAATTCTTTTAAGGACTCAGAGATTGGAGTGGGGCAATCTGGTAACAGTCCATTATGTACCCAAGGGACCATGGGATTTGGTTACCCATATAGTATTTCTTATGGGGCAAACTTTTCTCCACATGGGGTACAGTAGATCCCGAGAAAGCCATAAGGCAAGAGGTCAACCACATTACCACCAGTCTCAAGAGTATATTCAGTTAAAATTCCCTTTAAAGTTCATTCATCCTTTTTACCTTTCCTAAGTACTAAGGATAATAGATACAATGAAGTGTCTAATTTATATTAATAGCCTTAGAGAGAAATTGGCATGAAGGCTGGGCCATCATTAGATCCCAGAGATATGGGAAGGCCAAATCTAGGAATAATTTCCATTATTAATTTCTTAGCTATCACTTGAGTTTTTTCTGATTGGGATTCGGTACCTTGACTCCATTGTCCTGGAGGAGGTAGGGGTGGTGTTTTTCCTTCCTTCATTTACCTGGACACAGGTCAGGCATTAGTCCGAAGAGGTTTGAAGTTTTCTTTGGTGTTCAGATAATCAGATGTGAGGGGAGATGAGTTCTGAGATAATTTTAGGTTACAAATACATGGATCTGATGGAAGGCAGTTTTGGCCCAGTACCTTTGGCATGCAGATTCTTCCATTAGGCAAGATCCACCATCTGTTGTGCCTTTCCTGAGCCCCCATGTCAGAATATGATCTAATCTCTACTAGATTATACTCAGAAACATCTTCAATGAGGTGGAGTAGGGGCTCAGTGATAGTAGACAGTTCCAGAATGATCTGGGGTTTAAGTTACCCAAAAGCCACCTCTTCGATGAGTTAAGTTGAGGGCTTTTTTCTTTTTGGTGACCTGGCAAGTGCATTATGGCTAGTTCACTTGGCAGCCAGATGACCACTATCAACTGAACAATTTCAAATTTATTGTTAATATTCTTCTCTGAAGTGAGTAAGCCTCTCTGTTTATATATCTGCCCATGAACATGGGCCTTGGCAAAAGAATACCTGCTGTCTGTGTAGGTATTCTCTTTTTTAACTTCATCCCATCTCAAAACCTGGGTCAGAGCAATTATTTCTCCTCTCTGGGTAGATGTGCCCTTGGGCAAGGCCTGTGACCAAATGTCTTCCTTCTGGCCTGTCACCACACTGACCCTTTGCATACCTGGTTCCTTCTTGAATGAAGGTGCTACCATCTGCGTAGAGATCTCTCATGGTGAAAGGAATATTTGACATGTTGGTGGAACAGGGCCTCAAACTTTAGCAAGCTCTGAGACCTTAGCACAGCTTATTCCATGATGGAAGTGTCATTCAGGTTGTAAGACTCAGCATGTAAATAGTACCACCTTCCAAATCTAAAACAAAGGTCTAATTCATCAAAGTGCATACAGTTATGGAAAGTCTCAAAATATACTAACATTCTGTTTTAGCTTCCATAGTTCTACTTTTGGCTAACTGTTCTTGTTATCTGAAATATGTCAACCCAGAATATGGGTTTTGTGCTTAAAACCTCACCCTGAGAAAACCTGAGGATTACTAGGATCCTGAACATACAATATGGTCACCAGCAGGCTAACTAAGACTTTTTATTGGCTGAAACTCATGTCTGAGCAGTCTTCTCTGGTGGATACCCCAAAAGAGTTGGGTCACATACCTTAGATGATGTCTAGCATTCCCATGCAATCATGGATAGGTTCTGCTGGGTTGTTGTCCAGCAGCAGTGTGGTGGGGTTGATGGCCAAGGATTTATCAAATGTAATTCTGTCTTTATCTAAGAGAATGGCTTGATACAGAGTCAGATAGACATTTGACATCCACCAGTTGGTGACATCTCTCAGCAGGATTTCCACAGAGCATAGAGATGTTATAGTTAAAATCTGACCCAATGTGATCTAGTCAGCCTCTTTTACAAGAATCGTAGTAGCTGCAATGACTCTTAAACAAGGGGGGCATCCATAGGCTAGAGGATCCAGTTTCTTTGACATGTACGATATTAGCCTTTTCCAAGGACCAAGGGTCCGGGTCAGAACTCACTTGGTATTGCCCTTTTTCTCAAGAATGTAAAGATGTAAGGTTTACAAATATCCAATAGAGTTAAAGCTCAGGCTTCTACATGAACTTTTAAGGCCTGGTCATGTTTCTCAGTCCATTCCAAAGGGTTAGCATACTCCAGGCTCTAGTAGAGTACTAGGGTTTGCAATTTTAGCAAACCCAGTTATCCTAAGATGGCAATATCAACAACTCCCAGAAACTATCTTGTTTCTGGTGATTTAAGCTGGCATTTACATTCTGTCCTCTATATGGGCTTGAAACAACAGTCTTTCCTTCTCTCAGTTTATATCCCAAGTATGTAATCTCAAGTGAGCAAATTTGTGCTGTGTTTCTAGAAACTCTATAGCCCAACTGGGCCAGAGTTTCCAAAAGGCCTCAAGTGGCTCTCAAACAGTCCTCCTCATCTTTAGCAGCCAACAGTAAATCATCTATATATTGAAGCAAGTTTACCTCAGGGTACTAACTATGGAAGGGACTGAAATACTAGTTGAGTGCTTAATCAAGATGGTAGGAGAAATTTTGAACCTTTGGGACAGTCTGGTCCAGGTTAGCTGTCCCAATAACCCCAGTTAAGTGTCACCCCATTCAAACGTGAAAATGGTTGACTTAATTTTGACAGGTTCTAGGAGAAGAATGTATCTTACAAGTCCAATAAGGTATAAACTTTATGATCTGATGGTAATAAAAATGAGCAAGGAATATGAATATGGAAGAGTTGGGTAAAAAGTTTCTACTCATTTGTTCACTTCTCTAAAGTCTTGTAATGGTCTATAGTCTGGAGGTCCAGACATTTAGATAGGAAACAAGGAGGTAATCCAGGCTAACTGACAAGGAATAAGTATGCCTGCTACAAGGAGACATCTGATGTGAACCTTAATCCCTTCCCTGGCTTCTGACCTGATGTGATATTATTTGACTCCAATGGGCATATTCTGACATGTTAGTTGTATTACAGGTAGCACATGTTTGTCTAAGCCAAGAGGATTGTGTGCTACATGCACTGCAGGAATTTCCTGGATCAACAAGTTTTTTATTCCCTTCCTGGGAATGGTTTGGATTTTGGAGGCATAGATTTTCCTCACTTATTGGGCAGGATATAGCTAAAGTCATAACAGGCCCTGCCAATGGCAACGTAGGAGTACCCCTGAGAATGGTAGTGTTTCCTGGAGCTTGTTTAAGGGGTCTTGTTCCAGTAACAGATAGGGATATTCAGGAAAAACATTAAAAGAATGAGTCACAGTTCCTTGTACTTCCAGCTCTGGAGTTTCAGAGAGAAGATTATGCTTTAGAATTTGGCTGGGTGGTCTGAATATCCGAGAGAGTGGAGGGCTCCAGAAAATGTTAATTCCACAGAGTGAGAATAAGACCACTACTACAATTTGAGCCAAATTGTAGCAAGCTTACTTTTTTACTTTTTGGGAACACTGAAAACTGGTCTGCGACTGCCTTCTAAATCAGGTTAATAAAAGTAGTCCCAGTTCCATTTCTTGAACCCTTTTAAGAAATAAGGAGATTTACAGAGTAAGAAAATGGGACAATAGAAAAGTACAGAAAATAATTCAAAAAACATCAAAAGGTGGCCATGTGATTAGGGAAAATGATAAGGGAGGGTCAGTGAGGATGATTAGGGAGAGATAGGGTGCTCTCAAAATCAAGGTCATACATTAGGGTAGGTCAGATTCCATGAAACAAACTTAAAAAACAGCTAATTAGCTCTTACAGTAAATGTATACTTATTTTTAACAATACATGTAATGGCTCTTGCATTAATATGCAGTCAATCAGTCCTCAAAAGGACTTTTAAAGTTAAACTGTATTTTATATTACAAGGTGAATGTGAAATTTTATGGAACAAGAAGTCTAAGATTCTGGCTGAAAAGTTATGTGTTTGAGTGTCAAGTTACCAAGGTATAGAGTTATGATGGTAAAAGTTGTCACTGTGACAGAATCCAAAATCATCTGGAAGATAGACTCTAACAGCCTATGGGAAGTTATCTTGATAATGTTAATTGATGTGTAAAACCTGGTCTTAATAGTTGGTGACAACATTTCATTGGTTAGGTCTCAAATGGAATAAAAAAATCAAGCACATGTTTTAATTGTTCTTTGCTTCCTGTATATGTGTGTGTATGTGTGTGTGTGTGTATGTGTGTATAAGAGAGTGAGAGAGAGAGAGAGAGAGCTTTACATGCATGCATGTATGTATATTATATATGTGCTTAGTGTCCTCAGAGGTGGAGTTACAAATGGCTGTGAACCACCCTTGGGTGCTGGGAATTGAACTGAATCAATCTTAAGGGAAACAAATGTTCTAAACCACTGAGTCACTTCTCTAAGCCTTGTTCTTTCCTTGTAGACTACAAAAGGTGACTACTTCTCTCAAGCCCCTGGGCTTTACCAATATGGTAGATTGTAGTCTTGATCTCTGAGCAACTTAAATTCACTCTCACTCTTAAAATAAAAGATTATTTTAAAGAGAGATAGGTCAGTTCTAAAAGGAAGTAGTCAGTTCAGAAGTAGACAAGAGCTCTCAGTTCATGGTTAAAGAATGAGCACGTACCTTGATTCCCAACTCTGACATTGTATCAGAGTAAAGACTCTGCAGAGTTAAGTCTGAGATTGAATCACAATGAGGACATATTCAACTTCAGGATATAAAAAGAGGCATTCAGTTCACAGAGAAGGAATTCGGAAAGAAGGTAGAGATCAGGGAGTAGAAGCAGAGCTTCGGGAGAGAAGCAGAAAGAAGCAGAGGTGGAAGCTGACAAGAAGCAGAGCAGTTCAGCCAGAGAAATTGTGGGAGTTGGTCAGAGTCACACAGAATTAGAAAAGTTCAGTCAGAAATAGTCAGCAGGTTCAGAAGGTCAGTTTGAACCAGTCAGCTTGGAGAAGAGTTTGAGCCAGAACAGCAATGAAAGTTGAATCAGTCAATTAGAAGAGTCAGTTGAATTCAGTATATCTCTGAGTTCACAAGGAGCTAGTCAGAGAGAGTTCAGTGAGCAGTACATCTTGGAGGCTGAAACCCTTTAAAGACAGGGGATTGAATTAACCAAAGAATAAATTCTACACACACACACACACACACACACACACACACACAAAATTTTAAAAATTACTTCATGCCCTCAAATATGCTATGTTTTAGGAAAATCAAATGAGATGCAAGAACAATGTAAATGTTGAAAGGATTTGTATATATGTATATTGGATGATTAATGACCCATTCCAAAGATTAACAGAA